>RJWJ010017657.1:0-32755 GCA_004363605.1 Indri indri | reverse complement strand
CCCAGCTTGGCCCTGTATCAGTTTTGTGAATTTGGCCACCCCTTATTCTCTGTGTGCCTACCTTCCCCCATCTGTAAAAGCGGGGTAATATTAGGGTGCACTTCACGAGGTTTCTGTGAAGTTTACATGAGTGAACACATGTAAACTGGTCAGATGTATCTCACATCTGTAATCACAGCACTTTGGGAGGCTGAGGCAGGAGGATCACTTGAGGCCAGGAGTTCAAGACCAGCCTAGGCAATATAACGAGATCCTGTCTGTCACTACCAAAAAAAAAAATAATTAGCTAGGTGTGGTGGTGCCAGCCTTTTTTCCCAACTACCAGAGAGGCTGAGCCAGGAGGATCCCCTGAACCCAGGAAGGCATTTGAATTTGCAGTGAGCTATGATTACGCCACTGCACCACTCCAACCTTGGCAACAGAGGGAGACCCTATCTCTGAAGAAAAAAAAAAAAAAGAAAGAAGAAAAGAAAAATACATGTAAACCCACCAGAACAAGCCTGGCAGTCTGGCACACAGTAATTTCCAGGTGCATGAGATATCTTGTTATTAATACTGTTAACATCATACTCTGAAAAGTATTCCAAGGAACAACCATGCAGTACGGCCGATAAGGAGTCAGGTCAACTGAGATGTGAATTCCCGCTTTGTCATTCACAGGCCAAGAGACTCTGAGCAAATTACTTGAGTTCTTTGAGGCTTGGTTCTCAAAAGAGAAAGGGGATAATTGTCTGTCTGCCTCACTCGAGTGCCAGGTGTGCGATGAATGTTAATTGCTCAGATTTGTTGAGTACTTATGAATTCCCAGGTACTGATAACTTTACTGCATCAACTAAGTGGACACTCTCTTCAAATCTATGTTATAGGTACAGTTACTACGTCCATTTTCTAGGCAAAGAAAATAAGGATCGGAGAAGGTGAGTGATTGGTTTGGAGGCAGGTGGAAGGGTCACAGCTTCCCAGTGGTAGTACCAGGCAGTCTGGTTCCCAAGCCAAGTGCTGGGCCTTGTTACCTAAAGCACCTGGCACAGCATGGGTCTTACAGGAGGTGGTTTATAACAGTATTTTATTTTGGTTTCAAATTGAGGGCAAGTCACACACTTCCCCAAGCTGGCATCCTGCAGGAGGGACTCACCTCATATTTCAAGTGGAAGGTTTGGTGCAAATAAAATGTGGCACAGCCCATCAGTATGAGTATCATAGACTCTATCAATGCCACTTATCCCACCTATGCCCTGCGCCTGGAGTCCACCTCCAACCGACACTGAGGGACACCCTTGCTGTGTAATCTCCAGCCCTTACAGCCAGGTACAGGTAGTCATCAGGCTTCACACTAACTGACCCTGTTCCTATACAGTAGCAGTCCCACATTTTTTTTGGCACCAGGGACCAGTTTCATGGGAGGCAGTTTTTCCACAGACAGGGGTTGGTAGGGGGCGGGGAGGTGGGTCTCAGGCAGTGATGCACTGCCCTGTTTTCCTCACAGGCCACAGGCTGGCACCGGGCCACGGCCCCGGGGTTGGGGACCACAGCTATAAAGGATTGTCCCACCTTTTCCATTCCCATCCGGCCTGTCATCTGATCTCCAGCTCTTGTGTCTCCATGAAAATTGAAATTGACTTGTGCTTTTGCTGAAATCTCTGGCAACCATTAGCTTGAATGACACATTGCCCGCTTGTTTACATGCTCACTGATCCCAAATTTTTAAGAAAGAACTTTAATAATAATAGTCAATTAAAAAAACACAAAAACCTTTAATGGCAGCCCATTTCCTCAGAGTGCCCTGTGCTACATGGACCTTCTGAGTGACGGTTTGTTCACTCTGGAATTGTATTGCTCTCTGCTGGTGCAGTTACCCATTCCTACATGCAAGAAATATTTCTTGAGCTGATACCAGGTATTAGAGGCTGTTCTGGGTTCTGGTAGCACAGCAGTGACAGAAACATTAAAAGATTCCTGTCCTGATAGAGCTAAGATTCCAGAGGAGGGAGAGAGACAATGAACAAATGAGTGGTTGTATATATGAATGTTTTTATACACACACACACACACACACACACACACATGTCAGAAGGCTATAAGCACTTCGGAAAGGCAACACGGTAGCATGGTGTAGTGGCTAAATGCAGATTTTGGAAGCAGACTCTTTGACTGAATGCCAATTCTGTCTCTCGCCAAAATACGACTGTATGACTTTGGGCAAGTTATTAATCTCTCTGTGCCTCTGTTTTCTCATCTCTAGAATAAGAGTGATAATAATATAATAATAGCATCTATCGCATAGTGTTGTTATGAAATTTAAATGAGTTAATGTTTTAATGACACTTACAGGAATTGAATGTATTCTATATGCAGGATTGATAAATAAATGACAAAAATAAAGCAGGGTAGAAAAATAGTGAGTTTTAGAAGGCATGCTGTGCAGTTCGTAATAGGGAAATCACCAAGGAGGTGATGTTTAGCGGTGGGAAAGCTGCGGGAGAAACGCTTCCTCAGTAGAGGGAAGAGAAGAGCCAAGACTCTGATGTGGAGATCCGCCAGATGCATTTCAACAGCAGCACGGACGTGGGGTGTGAGAGAAAAGAAAGAATCAAAGACGGCTGCAAGGACTTTGGCCTAAAGAAGGATAACTGAGATGAGGAGACTGGGCTGTAGCAGGTGCAGGGGTGGGGGAAGATGGGAGCACGTGTTAAGTTTGACGTTTGTCTTGAAAGTCGTGTGGAGACGTAGAAAGGTGGCCACAGGCATTTGGAGTCCAAGAGAGAGGCTTACAGTGGAAATATAAACTTTGGAGTCATTGACATGTAGATTACATCTGAAGCATGAGACTGTTTGGGCGTACCAAGGAACTGAGCGTAGATAAGGAAGAGGAGCAAGAACGGAGCTTTGGATCACCTCTAAATTAAGAGATTAGAGAAAAGAAGAGAAACCAGCCAAGGCTGCTGAGAAGTTAATGAGAAAAAAATCAAGAAAGCATAGTGTCCTGGAAGCAAAGCAAAAAGGGAAAAAAGGGTTTGAATTGGAAGGGAATGATCGACCATCCTAAATGCTGATGACAAGTCAAGTAAAATTGAGGCTGGGAGTTGGCCTTTGAATTTAATAATGTAAACCAACCTTGACAAGCCCGGTTTTGGTGGAGTGGCAGGGGCATGTGCCTCACTAGATGGGAGACAATTACTTAGAAGATAGTTGGAGGGAAGGACTAGGGAAAATGAGCATCGGCGACACCTTCAAAAGCTTTGCTGCTGCAGTGAGAGTTGGGGGTACATGGCACGAATGCTAAAGGGTGGGCGGCCATGACAGTGAAGGAGTTCTCTCATGGTTGTACAATCGTCTCCATCACATAGGAGTCAAGGATGTAAGCTGAGAGTAAAAGTTAGGGAGAAGGTGTTGGAGTCCTGAAGAAAAGGGGAAAAGTATGAAAATGTTCTCCTGGAGAGTGAGAGCATGAACGGCCCCAGGATTTGGCGTTAGATCACCGGACATTAGTAAGAGCCCACTTGAAGCAGGTGACTCATATTTAAAAGGATACAAGCTGGTGTGTTTGTGTGTTTCTTCTGCAGCAGGGTTCTGCAGTCAGGACAGGTGTGAAGTCAGCAGAGTTGGACTTAACTAGGGTTCTGTTTTGCAAACTGTGTGTGATGAAGGGAAGATGAGGAAGGGAAGGAAGGGTCTAAGGAGGAGTGATCGCAGTGAAAGACAGTGGGATTGAAATGGGGATGGAGGGAGGAGAGACAGTGAAAAGGTGTCGTCAAGATTGTACTGGAGTCGGGCTACCCGAAATAATCATCTGGGAAGAAAGGGCATGGTGGTCCGGAGCGGAGCACACAGAACTACGGCTGGGGAAGGGCCGTGGTTATTGATAAGGACGATGGCTGTGGGATGAGCCTGGACGTGGGGACTGAGGTAGGGTGAAGGACAAAATCAACAGAGAGAGAAGCCCCAGGAACTGAAAGCTGAGTGTCAGAAAGGTCATTACATGTGTAGAGAAGTCATCAAGGAATAAGAGTTGTGCTGGGAAGAAGGACACAGCCTGGAAGACAAAAATATAAGGGAATGACACAGGAGTCAGGGGTGACTGAGACAGGTGGGGCAGTTCTTGATATAATCTGATGGCAGGAGACTCACAGCTGGAGGTTATAGGATGAGAGGGGAAGAGTGGAGGGAGAAAGGTCTGGGTGGGCAATGAAGACGGAGGAAGACGCCCTCCCACTGCCAGGCCCAGAGGTCAGAAGTGGTGGGAGACACACAGCCACCACTTGAGATGGCTGCCCGAAAGCAGCTCTCAGGGCAGACTCTGGTCTCAGTTAGAGTGAGCTGTTGAAGGGGGCACTCGGAGAGATGTTTGAGGGTACAGTAGGTTCAGCTGCCAAAGGGCTGGAGATTCTGCGGGTGAAGCAGGAGGTTTCAGAAGGTGGGTGGAAGCAGGGAATAGAGGGGACACACAGAGCCTTATGGGGACTGGAGCAAGGGTGGTGAAGATGGCCTGTAATTGGGAAGTTTCCTGTGATAAAAACAGGAATAAGGGCAACATGGAATTGATCCCAGTGGACTCAAGGTCGCAATAGTGAGTATTGGGGATAGGCATATTTGCGTGCTGGGAGTCTTTCTAGATCTGTGTGGATGGAAGCCAGGAGCTGGGGGGAGCATAGAATTAGACTGAGCACCCAGGTCAGTCTTGATGACTGGTGGGGAGGCGGGAGTTGCTCAGTGTGCAGGGCTCTCACAGTTGTCAGAGGGACTGGAGAGGTTTGGGGAGCATGGGCATCACTCCCTGCACACGAGCTCCCCTTAACACTCATGGCAGGCTCTGAACAAATTCAGGCAAAGCTGCATTGACTGATGAAGCTGGGCACCCATTGACCTACCTGCTGGTGGCTTGGAGGCTGAAAGTTTTCACAGTGTGGTTAAATAGACTTCACAGCTGGCTGTGTTGCATTGAGGACCCTTTAGAGAGGAAACGTGCCCCTGGCAATCCATCAAAAACAGGCATCTGTAGTACCAGGCACATGCTTAAAAAGCCTCTTGGGCAGTGGCCACAGGAAAATAAAAACTCTTCTTGCAAAGAAATGCCAGGCTTCGGGTTTACACATGTGCCCCAGGGCTGGAATGGCTCTGGTCTCCCTGCACTCCGGTTTCAGGAGACATGACAATGCCTTTCATTGTTTGGTGGTTCTCCTCCTTAACTCTTGGGTGATTCTCTCAGAGGGCAGCAAATAGCTGTAGTGCCCTGTGTTTACTGTTGGTGCTAACTTGGCCCTGAGATTTCTGCTGCTGTGCAGGACAGAAATCCACAGGCGGATGGGCAGGTAGACGACAGGTGGAAACATCATGCCCGCTATGCTGTTGGGCTGGCGGAGAACACTGACAAGCAGGAAAGAAAGAAAATGACAGAGAATAAATTCCCCAGGGGACAATTAGCACACCTTGAAAACATACCCCAGCAAAACAACAGCTCTGAGTTCTAAAGACAATTCTTAATTAAGTCCTGAGATGGTTCCCACTAAGAGTGATGAATTGGTTTATTCCCCATTGGTATCTGCAACGTACCTTCAAACACCCATATCCCCATCTGTTTCATTAACAAATTAACTTAAATCCATAAAATTAGCAAAGAAACAGAGCAACTGGCCTATGACAAGCGAACAGAATTCATTCCTGGCGTAGCCTTCACAGCAGCCTCTGCAGGGGTAAAAGCTGAAGAATCAAAGCTATTTTCAAGGACAAAATTTGCTTTGAATTTTCATTTTTTTTTTTCAGTACATGAAATATGAGTGAAAGACCAGAAGTCTAGGAAAAATAAGTTGATTGCATTGTTTTTCCTTGTGATACTCAAAAGGTAACCACTGGGATTCCAATAGGGTGCCGGCCCAAAGCTAACTTTAAACTGAACAATGCAGTTTCAAATGGAAATTCTAAGAGAATAAATTCTGGTCAGTTTCTCCTTATCTTTTAAAAAATATGAGTGAGTGCAGATCAGGACTGTTGTGTTCTAGGTCTTAAGAGTGGGGGAATTGGGGTGAGAGCCAAAGCCAAATGATGGGCATTGTTGGGGGGGGTCCTTTGTCTTCTGTCTTCAAGGGAAGGGGAATTCCGTCCCTCTGACCCATAGAGGAGAGCTGTTGGCTTTGTGGGATCCTGCTAAGGATAGAATAAAATAAAAAGGTGGAAATGATTGTAGGATTTGCCAAAATATTAGAGCTCTTTGTGAGTTTGGCAAAAGAAGATTTTTTTGGAGTGGTCAGAACTGAAGTCAGATGAGAGTGGATTGAAAAGTGCAGGAAAGGAAGAATTGCAGACAACATGCATCAAAACAACACTGGGGAAGTCTGGCTGTTAAAAAGGGGAGAAACAAGGTAGTAGTTTGGATGGGGAAGGGAAGGTTACCCTGGGATACTGGGCTTGTCTGTCTGTCTGCTGATGGGAGTCATCCAGGTGACAGATGGGAAGAAGGTGATCGTGCAGGAAAGAGGGGGGAACTTGAGGGAGCAAACCCTTGAGGAGGTGAGAGAAGCCCTTCAACAAGAGCAGAAACAACAACAAAACGGGAAAGAAGAAAGCGAGAGAGGGTAGGATTCAGCCACCCAGTTGCCTGCCTACTAAGACAGTGCAGAGCTGCTGATACATTGTGGTGGATATTCACACACAGAGATATTCATTGCTGATCTGGACTTCCTGAGTGATTAATTCTGGGCGTCCCTCATATTTGCAAACTTTCCATTTGTAACTCAAATTTTGATTTTTCGAAATAATGGAGGGATGCAAAAAATTATGCCCTTTGTGACAAACCGTTTATTATAAACTTGTCATTTCTTAGTGGGAAAAAAACTATGTTGCATTTTGCATTTTCTAAGAGAGCATCAACAGAATGGGGCAGGGAGAATATTATCTCTAAAAGCTTATGCATCATCCTCTTAAAATGTTAATGTCCCTTTTCCAGCTGAACAAATAAGCCTCTACAACTTGGATGCAACTAGTCCTAATGAATGTGAGAGCCAGGCTAGAAGAAAAAAAAGAACCTGCTTTTGATTGCAGAAAGCATCTTTCACAAAGAAAAAAAAAAATTAAGTCATTATTTAAAAATTGCTCCATTAATGTGCCGTGAACAAAGGAGAGTTAGCTTGAAAAGACCAAACAGCTTTTATTTTGGGGCACTTTATTTTCAATGGGATTATAAACAAGTTTCTCATGAAACTCTTCAAACAGACAGAACATGAGGATGAAATACTGAGCTGCTGTGGTCCCCTCATTGTCTACCAACGCTGGTTTTATTTTGCTTCCTGAATGCCTTTGCAAATTGTTTTCTTGTTGTTGTTGTTGTTGTTTTGTTGTTTTTGTGGAGGAGGTAGAGATGGAGGGGCTTCTGCATGCTGTTTTCCTCTACAGTTTACGAGACAAAGGAGAGTTAAAGCAACCAGGAGAATGTTCCCCTAACCAAGCTAAGAGGGGCTTGAAGGAAAACACTTGGCACAGCAGAAAAGAAACCCATTCTAGCATTATTATGTTAGAAAGTGACTTGGAAGATGACCTAAATATTCAACTGGCAGTGAGGGTGAGTTTGCTTCTCTTTTCTGGACCATTCTATTTTCTGATTTTGATTGAAGTAGACATAGCAAATGTAAGGTTATTGCTGAAGCTGTTTTACATTTTTAGAGGATGTACGTAATCACACCCACAAACACACACACACACATAAACTTGCACATAAATGTCACTGAGATGGATTCATTCTTGAAAAGACCTGTAGCCTGATTTTTTTTTTGTTTTGTGTTTTTTGTAGCCTGATTTTGAGACCTGTGGTTTGGAGAAGGCTGAGAAGAATTTTCCCATTATTAACATGGAGCCAGGCCAACCCGAGGGCAGACACTCAATCATAATTTGTAGGTGCTCAGGTGGCCAAAAGGAATATACAACATTGTTTAGCTCAACCCCAGAGCCAAAGAAACATATGCCCTTTACCCTTGGGGTGAAAAACTAGTTCTTAGGTTGAAATGATATCCTCATCGCAGATTGCCCTCACATATCCGCGAAGGAACACACAAGTGTCTGAGTACGAATTGGCTCTCCCATACACATGCACGTTGCTCTTTTTCTCTTATTCCTTCTATATTATTCAGCATAATATATTATTCATAAATTATTATTTTGGTTCATGCCCTTTCCTTAGTAAACTCCCTCTACAAGTGTAAAGGAAACCGGTGATCTTTTGCCAATATTTCTTCAGGATTAGGAAATGTGATCACAGGATATATGAACGCAGATGTACAATCCACCCAGGGCTGGAAAAGTCATAAGGCTGGCAAGGAAACATCACACCTGAGAAATGAGACAGACCACGGCATTCCCGATGCCAGCTTTTTATTCACCCGCCAAGGATGACAAGCTTTCTAGTTACGGCCACACGGTCATGACACGAGGAATGAACAGCAGAATTTAATCCAACTCACTGTTAGCTCAATTAGAAAATAAAACTAAGAGAAATTAATGAGTCGTCCTAGCACATCCTCTAAAGACTTACTTAAAATATATATATATATATATATATATATATATATATATATATATATATATATATTTGCGGTGGTTCTAATCATCCCCTCTTCCTCTTCCCTTTCTGCCCTGAACTGGTTACTTTTTTCAAATTTCCTGCTGGAATCGATGAGGTAGCTTGGAGCTCACAGTGGTCACAGTAAGGCAAGCTCACCTCTGAGTACTTGACTAGTAAAAGATCTAAGGTTAAGTAAGAGACAGAAGCTGAAGGCAGAACACCCAACAGCTGGTAAATCAATTCCACTCAGGTATCTAAAGGAAGCATGTGCCAACTGAACCAGGTGAGTGCACACACACACTCACACAGATCCACAGAGTCCCACTCACTGCAGGACCCTAGAGAAAGAGGAACACAGGAAGTCCCAGGACAAGGGGCTTTCCTTGGGAGAGACTGGATGCCAATGAGGCTGTAGCTTTCCCTTCCACCACCCATCTCCACTGACTTCACATTCCTCCTCCTCCTTATCAAGGGAAAACACCTTGCCTCAATCACCTGTGTCTGAAACAAGAGTCAGGCTGGGATTACTTGTCTCCCTCTCTCTTTGTTTTATTAAAAAAAAAGTAATTGGAAGGACATTAGGCTGAGAGAACTCCAATGCACTGGGCTCCTAGGTGAGTAAAGGGAAGCCCATTGTAAATAATAAAATTAAACTTAGGCTTAGCCCATCAGAAACCACCAACTAACTTCGAACTAGGGACTTTCCACTTTAAGCAGTCAAAGACGATCTTTGTCTTGCTTCTGTAAACACCTTGTAAAGGTTTCCTCTCTGTTCCCCACACTGTACCCCTGTGGAGCATAGACCTGCCTGCCTTCTGGTCCTGCCCCATTCATGAACCTCTGAATGCTCAAAGAAACTCATTAAAACATTAGTGTGCCAAACTTTATCTAACAGTTTTAGACAGTCATCCATTTCAATTGATACTTTCTTTAAAATCTGTTTTTGTCCTGGGCATGATTGCCCTGAGATCCATGCTTACCTTTTCCCCTGATCTTCCTCCCACACACCTACATCATTTTTCAGGCTCTCAATGGTGTTCCCAGCTGAGTCGGCCTCTGGGAGGCACTTCTGGGAGAGCAGAGTGGGAAGGAAGGGGAGCCAGGGTTTTGTGGCCCCTGCTCTCTACCTGAGAAAGCACCTTCAGTGGTGGCCACCTCTTCTCCAACTCCTCTGGGGCTTCCGCTTCCTCCTGCAAAGCCCCCTGCTGGACGCTCCCAGCTGCGGGTCTCTGGAACATACTTTCTCCCCTCCCCTCCAGCCAGGGCTGCCAGATGCTACCTGCCTGTTGCTAAATTTTCGGTTGCCTGAAGTCCCCTGTTGGCTTAGCAGAATTTCCATCACACATGTAATGAATTTCCCTCAATATGGTTCCCTCAGATTTAAATACATACTTTTGTATTTTATGATTTTTTTTTACAATTTTGAAGTTACACCCCGACATAACACCGTATCATCAAGTCCTGTTCATTTTGACTCTTCTGGCCTTATTCCAGGTGCCCGCAGCACCAGTACCTTCCCAAGCAGGTAGGCTTTCCAAGCACGACAGGGCCAGCCCCTGCCCCATCCACCCTGCAGTGCAGTGGCCATGGGTACAGGGTTTCCCTAACCTCTGCTGAAGTCCTTTGTTTATGAACTTAAAGTAATCAATAAGCAGCTGGCATCTGTTGAGCGCTTTCTTTAAAGTGCTGCTCTCTGGGCTCCCACCCTGGGAACATCACAAACACAATCTCATTTAATCCTCACAACAAGCCCCTCAGAAAGACATGATTGCCACTGTGTTTTCCAGACGTTGGGGGATGTAGTTCTGTTTGCCACAGTCAGCCCTGTGCTTTCACTTTTCTGTAACAGTTCACTGCGCATGCCCACCTCTGCTCCCTTGCACAAGGCCCACCCCCTTTCTAAAGCACTCTCCTTGGTGCTAACCTCACTTAAACACATTTCTTCCTAAGTCCCTTTCTCTGTGAAGCGTGCTACCTCAGAGTCCCCTTAAGAGGAGTGGTTCCTAAATTCATTTTGCCAGAAAATATTGCATTCATCTGACAACATCCCTGGAAGTGACAAGTGGATAAAAGCAGCCCTCTGCTTAAAGTGGCGGTTACCCCTCTCTCCCCAGGGAGGGGCTGTGGAGAACAGAGTCTGAAGGTCACTTTTTAAGACCACAAATTCTCTAGATCAGAGTTTTACAACCACGGACTTGTGAGGTATATTAAATTAGTACTAATTACACACTTCCAGTATCAACGTTTGAAAATGATTTACTCCGCCATGTTTTATTTTAACTTTTTATAAAATCAGGACAGATGTGGAAGTATATGCCTTGCACGTGTTTTTGTTTTATTTTGCAAAGCCAGAGACCACATCCTGTTTTTGTCTCCTCATTGCCCCTTACACAGCACTCTGTGTAGCAGGTGATTACTAAGCACTCAGTGCCTTCTCGAAAAGAGCAGCTAGACTTTGGGGGGTTAAGGTGGACTCTTGTTGCTTCTGGCTGCTCAGTAAAGACCCTATTGGGTGAGTATAGGGTGAAGACCCTGTTGGCTCAGGAACAGCACACTTTTATCTCTTTGAAGAAATTTCTCTCTCTCTCTTTCTCTTGTGTGCAGTTTTGGTGGGACAGCACATTAGGGCATTCTGCCCAACCCTAACCAAGGAACGCTCATGTATCTAAGCCAGGCTGATCGGATGCTCTCATCGAGTTGAGCAGCCACTGGTTAGAAAGAATGGTGCTCTTTCAATACTTACCAAGTGACTCCTTCTATCTTAACCCTGGGCCTGCCTTGTTTCCTGTCCCTTTCTGTCCCTTTTTTTGTCTAGTTCACCAGGCTTTCAGTTTTGTGTTACCTGTTCCCAATCAGTAAATGCCTTTTGTCATAAGTTATAACCAGAGACTGTTCCTGTTGCTTACAACCAAAGAACCCTGACAATTTTTGTAACTGTCTTATATGTCCCAGCGTTAGGTGCCCCAGCAAAGACAAATCTACTCACAACATGGGAACGGCGAACACATCCCAGAATCCAGCTTGCTTTAATCCAGATGATTTCATATTCTCATCTGAAAATATTTGCTGAGGTATTCAAGCAGTGAACAAGCATTCTTGGCAGTATACAACCTGCACAACCATACGAGGCAGCCCGGAAGGTCCCCTCCATTACTGAAAGCAGCTTGCATGCAATCCAACTTGGGGGTGCAGCTACAGAAGCAGGCAGGCCCAGAGAAGATGAAAATGGGAGTAGGGCCAAAATATGTGTCCCAGATGGAAGCAGATAATTTAGCTGAGCTTTGAAGGGTACCTATCCAAGCAGGAAAGTTCCAAAGCTAGAGGATGATGATGATTCTGTTGTCATAGAGCAGGAGAGGCAAATTGGGCCTTGAGACCCTCCATCAGCAATCCGGCAGTTGGTAGATTTCCCTTTGGGAGCCCCGTGCCCTAATTCGATCTGTAAGATTACCATATGCAGCGGGGTCTGGCAACTTGGGACACTGGGGAGTGCCTTGGAGAGGAGATTGAAACACAATCAAGTTCCTCCAAAAGACTATGGTGCCGGCCTGCACAGCACACTCGGTGACAGCTCCTGATTAACAGGAGCATCTCCGATCCGCTCTGCTTTACCGCACTAATGAGGTCACGGCTCCGAAGGGTGGGCGGGCCCATCCTGCAGGAGGACTTGTCCCAGAATTGACATTGCCCATTAAGGAAGGGGGAGAGTGGGTTTTTTTCTGTGTGACCCAGGGAAGCTCCTGGCCTGTGGGCCTTTCACCTGTGTGATGTGCAACTAGAAGACAGAAGGTTTAGGTCATAGCTTTAGACAAGGTCATCTAGAAAATTTTACTTCACTTTCAGAGACTACCAAGGACATGTGTCTGTGGGTGGCATCTGAGTCAGTCGTGAACTTACCTGTTCTCTCTGATGGTGGCTTTTTTTTATGCCATTAAGTCTCCGAATGATGTGTCTGAGTCCATTTCCACTAAGACAGGATTATCCATTTGTATGGTCAGCGTGTCTGGCTTTAGGCTGAGCTTCTCATGCATGAAATGCATTGTCTTTCCCTTTAAGGAGTTTACTGCCTCAGTGACCTTTATATTTGACAAAAAGCCTTTTTAATCCACCACGCTGCCACTTTCCTAAGTGGTTTCTCCTCTGACTGGCAATATTGAATGGACTTTCCCTGTTGACAGGCACTATTAAGACATGCTGTCTTTTGTATTGAATCAAAACTGTGTTCTTTTATTCACTTTTATTTTACTTTTAAAGTTGCTTTAAGTGACACCCATTCACTTACATAGGATAACCACCTCAGTATATGTCAAGCATGGCCACAATACATTTATTAACACATCAGATGCAGAATTCAGTTCACCACTTCTGTGTTCTCGATCTCGATGGGAACAATTTGGAATTAAAAGACAATAAGAGTAAGCCCTCCAAAATTCTTCCTATGACTATGAAGACCAGGATTGGGTGATGTATAATTTGACTTACAGATTATTCCAGTGTTTTTGTGAGTGGGTATTTGAGATGAGGCCTTTGTTTCAAGCCCTTGTTTAACATGAGGAGTTTTGTCTTCGTATCCATCAAAAGAACAGAGAAAACACCAGTGAATACTAAATTGTGTTTTTGCCCATGGTTTGTTACCACGGGCAACCAACACTCTGTAGAGGGCTTGCGTGTTGTGGAGAGTGGTAACGGCTCTTTAAAGAATGGTTTATTCCAAACAATTAGGATATGTGGCCTAGCTTTACATGTCACTTTGGACAAGTCACTTCATTGCCCTAAGATGACATATATCATTGGCTACCAGGAAATTTAGTAATGAGATGTATGTCAAAGAATACTGTACATTGTAAAGCTCACAAACTATTATCTATTCAACTATTCCTGGGGTGCTGGCACACAGGTGTCTTCACTAGAGTATAGGTTACCTTTGATACCATTATTTAGACCCTACATTAGTTAAGAGGAAATAGACTCATTGTCCCCCAAGTGGGCTTCTTTTCGCTAACGTTTGTTGACAACCTCTGGAAGGCCAGGCACTAGTCAAGCCATTTGACACTTGTTTATTTTTTCCTGACAACCCATGAGATAGGTGTTATTAATATTATCCCCATTTTTAATTTGGAGAATCTCATGGTCTGAGAAGGAAAGTGTGTCGCACATAGTTATGTAGCGACAGAGCTTGGATTGAGCACAGATCTCTCTGACCCTGTCTAAGGGTTTGTTCTTAACATGACAAACATGCAACCCAGATGTGGAAACAGCTGTCTCTTTCATTCCCATGCAAGAGTCCTGTGATTTTTCTAGATTTGATCAGCAGTGCTTGAGGGAGCATCAGCTTGCTATTTCATTAGCTCGGAAGAGGGAAAAACACCACCCTGTGACAGTACTAGGGATGACGCTGCCATGGTAATGAAGGCAACATGATCAAAAACAACTACATTATCCAAAAAAATTATCACTTTTAACAAGGAATTGAGGCTAATTAGACTTTGGATACAAAATCAAACGAAAATGCATGAAGGCTCAATTTTCCATACAGCTGACAGTCTGACCTTTTTAGGAGTGAGAACGAAAATTATTTTTAATTAACATGACTAATCACTTCCCATCATTTCGAGGTAATTGGCTTTGTCTACGCAAGGGTGTTGTTGGATGTTGTTACTTACGCCACGGATAGATGCAGCGGCACCTTGAACCACAGGGAGCTTCTGGGGATGGGCTGCTCTGGCTTGGGGATTCCCTAGTTCAGAGTCATCACAGGGCGAAATTCAGCGTCCCATTCATGGTTGAATGTGTGCATTTATTTCTTTTTCTGCTAAATGGAACAATTTTTTTCTAGTTTCACTAACGTCCATTTCTAGGGATGGTCTTCTCATGAAACTTTACCCCTTGGTGAAAGACAGGACATAAAGTAGATCTATTCCTTCTCTTGTCTCCACTAGTGACAATGCTCTCCTCCCCGCTGTTTGTGAGGACTGTCTCTCTCTCTCTCCTTCAGTCTGTCCCTTTATTCTTCAGGAACCAGGAGGAGCCAGCCCGCAGGTTATCCCTGCTCTGAGTGTCAACAAGAATCGGGAGCATCTTTCTATGTTCTATGCTGAAGAGTATGATTGCAAGGGATTTCATTTGCTTTATTGCAATTCCTTTGTAGATTCTCAGTACAAAATGGATTTTATTAAGATTCAGTGGGCATTTGGCTGGCTTCCTTCTAAGAATTACAACCAGCGGTAAAATGTTAAAACGATGATGAATAATTTCTATGAAAACTGAAGTAATGTTTGCTAACCATAGTCTCTCATTATGGCTTTAGCT
This sequence comes from Indri indri, assembly GCA_004363605.1. NCBI lineage: Eukaryota > Metazoa > Chordata > Mammalia > Primates > Indriidae > Indri > Indri indri. Next base: position 17,898 of record RJWJ010017657.1, on the reverse strand, counting down.
AAATGTAAATTGGCCAGTTAAAAACTGATCAACACATAAGTGCACATATAAGAATAACATCTATTGGATGTTGGGCAGGGGGGAGGGGGAAGGGGGGAGGAGGGGACGGGTATATGCATACACAAAGAGTGCAATGTGCACCACCCGAAGGATGGACGTATTTGAAACTCGGACTTGGGGCGGGGCAAGGGCAACATATGTAACCTAAACATCTGTACCCCCATAATATGCTGAAATAAAAAAAAATTAGTTGCTGGGATTAAGGGATGAGATGTTATAAAGGTTATTAATTTTCCAGAGAGACGTATTCCTGGGCTAGATGAGAGATTTCCCTGGTACTGCTGGCTGGCCTTTTGCTTGCTGTTGTATCTTTGTCCATAAAAAGGGGAGTGCCATGGGCCTGAGGAAGGGAGACTTGACTTTAAAAAATTAAAAAAAAAAATAAAAAAGGTATCCTCTAAAGAGGTGAACAAAATCTGACAAATGAAAGTTTTAGATAAAGTCTGGGAGCCAAGAGAGGTTGGCAACATTATTCCAAGAGGGAATGGACGGCATCGTATCTAACAGGAGGGACCGTGACCACTATGGCAGGCCAGTTCTCTAGTAAAAATGACAAGGAGGGTGGAGTGCGAAAGCGGGCGTGGCACTGCAGAAAGGCAGCCAAAGATTCCTTTCACCTTCTACTCTGTACCTTTTAAGACAGGTTTTTCATGGTAGGGAAATTGGGGCAGCTTATCAAGCTTTCAAGCAAATCGTGTGTTTAACTGATTAAAAATCCACTTTGCCCTGTTTGCTCTGAACTCACCAGTTACCTTGATGTTTCCTCAACCAGGACAAAAATAGTAAAAGGGAGGTCAAGAAAAATAATGAATTTTGAGGAGTCCTACTTTGCTCAATTTCATGTTAGAAAATAAAGGCCTTCCTTTTTCACTCTGACAAGAGTTTTCCTCCTGAATTAATTTGACCCTGGACTCACAGGCTAGCTAAATGTTTGTTGATGACATGAGCTTAGATATGTTTAAGCTAGACACAAGCCCAGGGGATCATTGCCTCCTCAGTGCTCACGTTTTCCTCTCGTCTGCCTGTCTCACTCGCAAGCTGTCCTAAAGACAGTCTCGGGGCGTGTGTGTGTGTGTGTGTGTGTGTGTGTTTATGTGTGTGTGTGTGTGTTTTCTTAATTGCAGTTTCTTTCCAGCTGGAATCAGCCTTTCCTTTCAGTTGGTGAAAAGCATCCACAAATATGTTGTAGAGGATGTGCTAATTAATGGATGTCCAAACATCTGGGGAGAAACAAGCAAAGTTACAGTTAGCACACCATAAACAAATACAGAAAGGGCGGACAGTTTGAGCACATCAAAGAGACTGCTTGGAGGAATGTGTTGTATACTCTCTCTGCACCTGTTTATTAGCACAGCTTTGTTTGGAAGGGAAGACGATTTTGTCTCACTCTCTATGTTCTGATGTAATGCCTGATTCTATAAACAAAGCCATTCTAGACTCTGCATGGAAGGTCTCTTAGGAAAGGGAGGAATGATGATTTTGTTGGCAATCTACAGACAGTGCACAAGCTTTAGTGATGGGCCCCTTTTCTGTTCCCCATGTGCATATTGATTGAGACACACATATGGATCAAAATGTTTCGACCCTCCTCTCTCAACCAGCCTAGAATTGTTCTCTCTCATCCCTCGTTCTCTCTGATTTAATTAGTTCTCCACACCATGTTTCAGCAGATCCACAAAAGTAACAGCAATGATAAAAAATGTTCCGTCCATCCTGTGATTTAAATATTATCTATTTTAACTCCCCAGTGGACATTTCTAGTGCCGATCTTTCCCTAGAAACCAAAGTGGCATATTCAACTTCTTATCTTATTTTTGCCCGGACCTAGTAGTCTAAAACCATTGTGTTTAGCATTGAATTACTCAGTGGAGAGTGTTAGAAGGCCCAGCATCAGCCCCAAGCTCTTTGCCTCACGTGGAAAGGCACTTGCAGAAGCAAGGGGGGCCGTTTAGCTCACCAAAAGGCACCAACTTCCTGCTGAGTGGTGTACTCATGCAGCTGTGTCCTCCAACAAGGGTCACCATGTTTTTATTGTGCACAAAGGCAAATTAGCATGGAGCCTCTTCTCTATTTTAAAGAAAGCTCCCTGAGACCAGGGTCCTTGTGTCTTATTTGCCACTGTAGTCCCAGCACTCAGAACAGCACTTAGCACACAGGAGGTGTTCAGTAATATTTGTAAAATAAATACTAGAACAAATATTTCCTTTTCCAAAATTGATTGCTCTGCTTTTGTTATGTCCAATAAACATTGGACACTAACAGATGTTTAAAATTTGGAGTGCAAAGTAAACCCTAAAATTTATTCATTTAAAACATTATTAATTGAGTGTAATAATAATAATAGCTAAATTTATTGCACTCTTACTATGTGGTACACACACTTGAATTTAATCCTCATGTAAACCTTATAAGGAGGACACTAGTATTATCTCCCTCTTGTAGAGGGAAACTGAGGCGTACACAGTTTATGTAACTTGAGCAAGGTCATGTGTCCACAATACAGTCAGGCAGAGCAGGGATGCCACATTGTATATTTTGAGGAAAGAAGCAGGAGAATAAGAAGACTCTGGTACAGAGTGGCTAACTGGGAGTGCCATGGAGTAGGATAGGGCTAAAGACAGATATTGATTCATGTAGCTCCAGGACAACATTCAGTGCTCTTTATAAGGACAGCTGAGTAACTTACCATTTAACTGATGGGTCAACAGGCATAAATCAGGCCAGCACTGAGCTATCTAAGGTACGTGGGCACCCTACCTCTCTCCTCCTAGCCAGTGATATGGGCTCTGGTCATACCACGCATCTTGTTCTAGCTTTACTCACGTGTCTTCCACGTGTCAAAATGACCTTGTCTACCTGTTGTCTTTGCAAACACACAGTAAACATACATTAAATTGAGTTGATAATCTAACATTTTTTTAAATTTAATTAATTATTATTATTATTATTTTTATTAAAGATGGGATCTTGCTCTGTCACCCATGCTGGAGTGCAGTGGAGCAATCATAGCTCACTGCAGCCTCAAACACCTGGACTCAAGCGATCCTCCTGCCTAAGCCTCCCAAGTAGGTGGGACTATGGGTATGCACCACCACATCTGGATAATAATCTACTAACGATTCTGACATTGATGTATCTGATTCAGCAGGCACGATGGTATGATATTATGTCATCATGGGGTACATTGTCAACATTTTTGAACAATTTCAAAGTAATATACATACAATTTCTAAGTAATGTAAATAATGAATAAACAAAATCAATAACAAAAAACAGGAAAAAAATAAACCAAAAAGTTGGGTAATCCGAGTTGAGGTCCTTGTCCTGACAGCTTTGTTTTACTGGGAGGAAGACTGTCTGGGCACCCTTGTCCTTATTTTCAAAATAAATAAATCATATTTGGGGATATTAAAAGTCTCCTTCCATTATTCACTCTCTGAAATATACCCGTCAAGCCTACCCTATAAGAATCCCAAAATGTTGCCCACAGCCATTGTCTCCTCTGCAAACCAAGACCGTGCGATAAGATGCGTGTAGCCGAGAATTGAAATGAGAAGCTTCCCATGTATCGGGAAGCAAGCAAGCAGAAATGCGTGGTGTTGAGATGCATTGCTTTTCCACGAAGTTGTTATAATTACATAACAGTGATGATAGGAAAGAAATGAATTCATTTAAAATGACCGTATTTACTTTGTAAAATGTAAACTTATTTTAGAACAGTTTGGATTTACAGAATTATTTTGAAGATAGCACAGAAGGTTCTTGCATACCCCACAGTCCTTTTCCTCTTCGTTAACATCTTGCATTTGTCTGATGGATAAGCTAATATTAATAAGTTATTATTAACAGAAGTTCACCCTTTGTTCAGATTTCCTCAGGTTTTTTCTTTAAACAGTCCTTTTTCTGTTCCAGTATATAATCCAGAACACCACAGTGCATTTAATAGCCATATTTGCTTCAGTTCCTCTTGGTTGGGATGGTTTCTCAGATGACGTTTGTTTTTACTGGCCTTGACAACTTTGAATATTATTGATCAGATATTTTGTAGAATGCCTATGAACTGAAATTTGTCTCTGATATACCTACATATGTGTGTATGTATGTATGTATGTATGTATAGGTGTCACTCATTTGCATGTGTGTGTGTGTGTGTGTGTGTGTGTGTGTGTGTATATATATATATATATAATTACACTTGGGTAATGTGGTTTTGCAAAGAAGACCACAAGGTAAGTGCCATTTTCATCACATCATATCAAGGTTATATATTATCGATAAAACTTATCTCTGTTGATTTTAACCTGATCCCCAGGCTTGAGTTAGTATTTGTCAATTTTCTCTACTGTTTTTATTCTCATTTGCCATACTGTGATCTTTGAATGAAAGTCATTATACACTGCCCATGCTTAAAGAATTCGTATATATACAGCATGTCATGTATATGCCTTATATCCTATGTATGACATGAATTATTTGGAATTCTTTAGCAAGTGAGATTTATTTATTCTCACCATTTATTTACAACTCTATGAACTCATGGATATTTATTTTATGTTTTTTGGATAATAATCCAATTTTACTTTATTTATTTTACTGCTCGAATTGTCTCTGTTATGTCCATTTGAAGCTCTTTCACTTAACTCTCATATTCTTTTGACATACCATCACTGTGGGGTTCTTCTGGTTAATGTCGTTGTTTGTTTGTTTAGCACTTTATTACTGTCTATCGCTATAACATGCTCCAAGATCATCTTGTGTATTTTCTGCCTCAATCCCAGAATCAGCCATTTCTCCAAGGCGTCTTGGTCCCATTAACTGGAGAACAGTTAAAAACAAAGAGCTGTTATGCTCTTTGCTAAAGGGTGTCATTGCTTCTAGGCCCTTTTATTTGACAAAGCAAAGATACAACCATGGTGTGTAGACACATATGTATAAATACTTCTATATGTAACCATCTGTACCTATATTAAGCTAAACATGAGTTCATACTGATGTCTCCAACTCTAATCCATTTCCACATGGGTAATTCTAGTCTCCTCCTCTTGCTTATCTATATATTTTCACTCTGACAATGAGAAACATAGCTCAACCATCCATTAGTTATTTGTATATTTATATCCATTTACTACATTTGTATATTTTCACTCCAACATTGATAAATGTGGCTCTTACCACCCATTTACTTATTTGTTCAAGTCCAGTGTATGCATACCAGAATCCAAATTGCAAATCTGTACCCCCATGGAAAACAACTTTATCAGCTAGATTACAGTGCTTATATACAGTTCTTTTTGCATTTAGTGTTACAGATTCCACTCATTTCCAAAGTTGCTTAGGTCAAAACCTTATTTCTCCACCCTTTCAATGAGGTTGTTTCATAAATTCAGAATACATTTAGATTACTTCGCTACATTTTGCATTCCATTCTATGATTCTCAACCTCCTAAATTATTTTTAAAAATTTGCATGCATTAAGGTTTACTCTTTGTGTTTTAAAATTTTATGGGTTTTAGCAAATGCTTAATGTCTCATATTCACCATTACAGTGTCACAGAATAGTTTCACCACACTGAAAAAATACCCCTTTGTTACACATATTCAGACCCCCCTCACCAAAATCTTGATAAGCATTGAGCTGTATACCATCTATATAATTTTTTCAGTATGTCATATAATCAGATTTATACAGTATATAGCTTTTCCAGACTAGCTTCTTTTATTTAGCAATGTGGATATAAGATTCATCTGTGTCTTTTCATGCCTTAATACTTCATTTCTTTTTATCATCAAATAATATTCCATTTTATACAGGCAACAGAGTTTATCCATTCATCTATTGAAGGACATCTTGATTGCTTCCAGGTTCAGTAATTATGAATAAAACTTCCATAAACATTCCTATGCAGTTTTGTAGGCATAAGTTTTCAAATAAGTTGAGTAATGCCTGGAGTACAATTACTGGATCATGTGGTCAGACTGTGTTTAGCTTTGTAAGAAACTGCCAAAATATCTTCCAAGGTGGCTGTACCATTTTGCACTCCAGCCAGCAATGAATGAGAATTCCTATTGCTGTGTATTTTGGTCAGCATTTCAGTTTTTTCCAGTTTTTCTTTTTTAATTTAGGCATTCTAGTATTTAGTGATATCTCACAGTAATATTAATTTGCAATTCCCTAATGACAAATGATGTTGAACATCTTTTCCATATGCCAATTTGCCATGTGTATATCTTTCTTGGCAAGGTATCCATTCATATCTTTTACCCAGTTTTTAAGTGGGTTGTTTATATTCTTATTGTTGAGATTTAAGAGTTCTTTGTATATATAAATGTAAATCCTTATCAGATAGACATTTTGCAAATATTTTCTCCCTCTGTGGCTTTTCTTTTCATTCTTTTAAAAGTGACTTTCACAAAGCAGAATTTTAAAAATTTTAATGAAGTCCAACCTAGTAGTTTTTCTTCCATGGATCTTGTTACTGGTGTGTTATATAAAAATTTATTGTCAAGTCAAATGCCTTTTAGATTTTCTCCTATGTTATCTTCTAGGAGTTTTATTATCTTGCATTTTGTGGTTATCTCTATCACCCATCTTGAGTTAACTTTTGTGAAAGGTCTGTGTTTAGATTCATTTTTTGCATCTAGCTTCCAATTACTCGAAAACCATTTGGTGAGAAGACTGGCCTTTCTCTGTTAAATTGCCTTTGATCCTTTGTTAAAGATCATTAAGGTTTACTCTTTGTGCTATAAAATTTTATGGGTTTTGGCAAATGCTTAATGTCTCATATTCACCATTACAATGACACAGAATAGTTTCATCACACTGAAAAAATATCCCCTCTACACCTATTCAGACCTCAGGATCTATTTTGGAGCTCTCTATTCTGTTCCATTGATCTGCTCACCTATTATTTTATTAATATCATGGTGTCTTGATTACTGAGCCTTATAATATATCTCTAAATCAGGTAGTATGAGTCCTCTAATTTTATTCTTTTTCTATGTTGTATTAGCTCCTCTATGTCTTTTGCCTTTCTATTAATATATAAATTTTAGAATTAGTTTGTTGATGTGTACAGAATAACTTGCTAGGATTCAGGTTAGGTTGTGTTGAATCTGCAGACCAACTTGGGAAAAATTGGTATCTTAACAATATTGAGTCTTCTAGTTTACAAACATGAAATATCTCTCCATTTGTTTAGATTTCCTCTTATTTTTTCATCAGTTTTGTAGTTGTCAGCCTATAGGTTCTGTATATATTTAGTTAGATCTAGATCTAAGTATTGGGAGTGCTATGGTAAATGACATTTTTTTAAGATTTCAAATTCTAATTGTTTATTGGTAATATAGAGAAAAGTAACTGACTTCTGTGTATTAATTTGGTTCCTGCAACCTTGCAACACTCTCTTATCAGTTCCAGAAAGTTTTTTGTTGATTCTTTTGGATTCTCTACATAGATAATTATGCCATCTGCAAATAGAGAGTTTCATTTTTTCCTTTTCAAACTATATACCTTTTATTCCTTTTTCTCAACTTATTGCACCGGGTAGGACTTCCAGTACAATACTGAATAGGGATGGTGGAAGGCAATATCCTTGTTCCTGATATTAGGGGGAAAGTGTTGAGTTTCTCACAGTTAAGTATAATTTTCTAGGTTTTCGGCAGATGTTTTTACCAAATTGAGGAAATTCCCTCTATTTCTAGTTTTCTCGGGGTTTTTATCATGAATAGGTATTTGAATTTTGTCAAATGGTCTTTCTACATCAATGGATATGATCACAAACTTTTCTGTGGGTTACCTTGATTTTCTGATGTTGAAACAACTTTACCAACCTGGAATAAATCCCACATTGTTGTGTTATATCATAATTCTCATATTGGACTTAATTTCTTAACATTTTGTTCAAAATTTTTGCATACCTGTTTATGAACGATGTTGATCTTCAATTTCCTTTTTGTGAGATTTTACCTAGTTTTAGTATTAAAGTAATGCTGGCCTCACAGAGTAAGTTAGGTAGTGTTCCCTCTGCCTCTATTTTCCTTACGAGACTTTGGAGAATTGGTATAATTTATTCCTTATACAGTTGGGATAATTTACCAGTGAAACTATCCAGATCTTGTAATTTTTATTTTGGAATGTTGTTAATAATTGATTCTATTTAATATAAGCATAAGAATATTCAAGTTATCTACTTCTTTTTGTGTAAAGTTTTGTGGTTCATGATTTTCAAGAAGTTGATCCCATTTCATCTGACTTGTCAAATTTGTTTGCATGAAGTGTTTATAGCATTTCTTTATGGTCTTTTAATGCTCATAAGACCACTATTTATGATATCTCTTTCATTTACAATTTTGGTAATTATTGTTTTATTTTTTGGTTAGCCTGGTTAGAGGTTATCAATTTTATTGATCTTCTCAAATAACCAGCTTTTGATTTATAGATTTTCTCCATTGATGTCCTATTTTCAATTTCATTGATTACTGCTATTGGTTTTATTATTTCTTTTCTTCTACTTACTTTGGGTCAAAATCCTCTTATTTCTTTAATTTTCTGAGGTGGAATCTCAGACTATTGATATTAGATCTTTTTCTTTTCTAAGATATGTATTTCATGGCATATATTTCCCTCTACACACTGCTTTCACTGCATTCAACAAACTTTTATTAGTTGCATTTTCATTTTGGATAGTTAAAAATATTTGAATATTTCTCTAGAGGCTTCTCCTTTCATTATATGTTATTTAGAGAACTGTTGTTTAATTCCCCCAAATCTGAGAGGTTTTCTAACTATTTTTCTGTTATTGATTTCAGGTTTAATTCCATTGTGGTTTGAAGATATACTTTGCATAATTTCTAATCTTTTAAATTTGTTATGGTCTATTTTATGGCACAAAATGTGGTTACATCTTGGCGAATAATCCGTGTTAGTTTGAGAAGAATGTGTATTCTGCTGTTGTTGGGTGGAGTATTTTATAAATGTCAATTAGATCACATTAGTTGATGCTGCTGTTCAGATCAACTATATTCTTTTCGATTTTCTGCCTGCTTGAGATATCAGTTACTTGAAGAGTAGTGAAGTCTCCAACTATAATAGTGGATTATTCTACTTCAGTTTGCAGTTCTACCATGTTTTATCTCATGTATTTGACTCTGTCGTTAGGTACCCTCACTTAATTCTAATAATTTTCCTTTTCTGGTAAAGTCTCTTTAGTCTGAAATAAATGTAGCTATTACAACTTTCTTTTGGTTAGTGTTAGTATAAGTTACCTTTCTCCATCTCTTTAATTGTAACCCTAACCCATCAGAATCTTCATATTTAAAATTATTTTCTTGTAGACAATACATTATTGGGTCTTGGTTTTCTGTGTACTCTATCTCCCTCTTTTAATTGGTGTACTTAGATCATTACCATTTAAAGTACTTATTGATGTATTTGGAGTACTACAAGCCATGTTTGTAACTTTTTTATGTATTGCCAATGGATCCTTTTTCTGACTTTCTAATTTCAATTGAGCATTTTACATGATTCCATTTTTCTCCTCTCTTGGTGTATCCATTATACTTCTTTTAAAAAACTGTTTAGTAATTGGCCTATAGTTTACAATGTACATCATAACTAATTTAAGTCCACATTTTGATAACACAATTCCATTTCACCTGTACTATAGGTAACTAAAGCAGAGTATTCCCAATTGCTCTCTTCCATTTTTTATTCCATTCCTCTCAATTTTTGGTGCTATGCTGTAATTATCAAATACACTGTCTATTATTACTTTAAGTGAAGAGGTATCTTTTAGATTTTTTCCCCTCATTTATTACTTCTCTGATACCATTCTTTTCTTTATGTGGATATAGATTTCTGACCTATATCATTTCTTTTCTGCTTCAAGAAAAATTTTTTAATATATTTTGCAGGAGAGATCTGCTGACACTAAATTCTCTCAGTGTTCTTTTGCTTGAGAATGCCTTTGTTTTTCCTGTATACTTGAAGGATGATTTCACTGGATATTGAAATCTAAGTTAGTCGTTTTTTTTTTCTTTCAACACTTTCAATATTTCATTCTAGTGTCTTCTTACTTGCCGGTTTCTCAAGGTAAGTCTGCTATAATTATTATCTATATTCCCCTATAGATAAGATTGGTTTTTTTTTCTTCTAGCTACTTTCAAGATATTCTCTTTTTCTTTGTTTTTTTTTTTTTAATTTAAATCTGATATGCACGAGTGGAGTTCTTTTGGTATTTATACTGCTTGGCTTCCTCTGAGCTTCTTGGATCTATAATTTGGTGGCTGTCATTAATTTTGGAAAAGTTTCCACCAGTAGTAGTTCATACATTTCTTCTGTTCCATTCTCTCTTTTTTTCCTTCAGGTATTACAATTATTACTATGTGTATGTTACATCTTTTGAAATTATCCTATAGTTGTTGAATGTTGTGTTCTTTTAAAAAAACTATTTTTTTCTGCTTTCATTTTAGTTTATGAAGTTCTAATGACATATCTTCAAACTCACTGATTCTTTTCTAAACTGAGACCAATCTATTGATGAGCCCATTGAAAACATTATTTTTGTTATGTTTTTAAAAATTTCTACTTCTTTTTTTAATTTTATTTTTAGAGTTTCCATTTCTCCCCTTACTTTATCCATCTGTTTTCTCATGTTGTCTACTTTTTTCCATTAAAGCCATTAACATATTAATTATAATCATTTTAGATTTTCTGTCTTATAATTCCAACTTCTGTGTCATATCTGAGACTGGTTCTGATGCACAGCCTCTTCAGACTGTGCCTTTTTGTTTTTTGTTTTGTTTCATTTTGATTTTTACCTTTTAGCATTTCTTGTATTATTTTGTTGAAATCTGGATGTGACACATTTGGTAATAGGAACTATGATAAATAGGCACTTACTATAAAATTTTATATTCATTTGACTAGCAGTTTGGGCTTTGATGTTCGATGTTTCTTGCCATCATAGGCGTCAGAGGCTTTAAATTTCTCATGTTCTTGATTTTGTCTCTCCTTGACTTTGGCTTCCTCAGAGAGGGTCTGTGTCTGGTAGTTATTTCAGCTATAATCAATAAAATTATTAATATACTGAAGACATATGATGTGATGTTAAGGCATGGAAAGAGCGGAGTGTTCTATAAAATTTTAATTAAATTTCAGTCTTTCAGTAGCCTATTTCAATGGCATGTGATTTACAGAAGTGTTTCTTCTTTTAGAGTCGAACCACCCTCCTCCCATTTTGGTGAGAAAGGCAGGTTAGAGGGAACTGAAGTGAAAGGAATGTCCTTTCCCCATTGTATGGGACACGTTCTAGTAAATTCTTTTCCTCTGATGAGTAGGTCTCTACTACAGGGAAGGCTCTGGGCATATTTTATAAGGATTGCTCTTTCATTCCTTCTGCTAGTGCCAGGAGAGGATCTTTCTCAGATCTTTACCACGCAGAGATTCCCGGATGTTATTGGAGGTAAATCTCACAAAAGTATGGGAGCCCCCCAAGACTGCAGCCCCAGAAGATTTTCACTGTCAAGCTAATATACACTGATAATCTAGGAATTCATCAAAATTATCCTGTAAGTGTTGCTACACTATGCCTTGAGTGGTTCATGCCCTCAGTGGTTTCTGCTTTGTGTAATCGGATCTCAGCTCTGATTCTGAATTGACTGGATTCTCCAGATTTCAGGCTGGAGGTTAGCCTTACAAACTTACTCTCTCTCTGCAGGGTCCAAGAAAAGTCATTAATTTTCAATTTGCTTAGCTTTTCTTTGTTGGAAAAATGGGAGTAATGACTTCCAAGTTCTTTACATGTCAGGATTAAAATCAGAAGTTCCTGGTGTTGTGTTTGTTTGTCTATTTTTAAGAGGACCCCACATCTTGCTTCTCTCTTAGAAAGAGGTTAAGCCTGATGACTGCAGTTTTAAAGTAAACTATCAGGGCCAGTATAGGAAAGTTCTTCATCTGGAATGTGTCTATCTTCTATACCTGTGGCTGGGGAATTGTACCAATAACTTTCCTTAATTTGGTTTTGGCCTGGAGATATCTTTTTTTTAATAAGATGCTTGAGAACGGAAGAGAGTAGGAGCATTCATGGATTGTCTCTATTTAATAACACAAAAAGGAAAACAACTTTTTTTCTCTATACTTACACAGAATACTCTGACACCAAATATCTAGGAGTTTTTCCCACACCAATCAATTTTCCAATGCTTGGTGGACAATTAATTCATTTCTGACATTAACTGCCCATAGTTGGTACAGACCCCACAGGTTAAGGGCTTAGTCCCACAAGGCTGCCCCTCTGCTTCAGATTCCAATTATTAAGTTTGGACTTCTCATACTTCTGACCCACTACCTATAAATCAGGAGTTCCCATGTGTCCCTTCTTGGGTTTGATAATTTGCTAGAATGGCTCACAAAACTCAGGGATATATTTATTGATGCTTACCAGTTTATTATAAAGGATACAACTCAGGAACAGCCAAATGAAAAAGATGTATAGTTCAAGGTGTGATGGGTAGCATGAAGCCTCCATGATCTCTCTCTAGGCATGTTATCCTTGAAACTGTCCCTATATAATCAACTGAAACAAAGAAGTTAAAACCTTTTTTAAATTCCTTTTTAAATTTCAGCATATTATGGGAGTACACATGTTTTGGTTACATAACTTGTTTTTGTATAGTTTGAGTCAAAGTTATAAGTGTGCCCTTCACCCAGTTACTGTGCATTTTACCCATTAGGTGTGAATTTATCCATCCCACACTCCCCCCCTCTCACCTACTTGATTTCCCTTGAGTTTTACTTCCACATGTGCATGTAAGTGTTGACCAATTAGTTCCAATTTAGTATTGAGTACATGTGGTGTTTGGCTTTCCATTCTCATGATACTTCACTAAGAAAATAGTCTCCAATTCCATCTAGGTTGTTATCAAAGATACCAGATCACCATTTTTTTATGGCTGGGTAGTCCTCCATGGTATACATATACCACATTTTATTAATTCACTCATGTACTGATGGGCACTTGGGTTGTTTCCACAACTTTGCAATTGTGAATTGTGCTGCTATAAACATTCGAGTGCAAGAGTCTTTTTTATAAAATGTCTTTTTTTCCTTTGGATAAATACTTAGTAGTGGGATTGCTGGACCAAATAGTAGGTCTACTTTTAGTTCTTTGAGGTATCTTCATACTGCTTTTCATAAAGGTCGTACTAGTTTGCAGTCCCACGAACAGTGTATAAGTGTACTTTTCTCTCTGTATCCTTACTAGCATTTATTGTTTTGGGACTTTTTGATAAAAGCCATTCTTACTGGAGTTAGCTGATATATCATTGTGGTTTTGATTTGCATTTTCCTGATGATTAAAGATGTTGAGCACTTTTTCATGTGTTTATTGGCCATTAGTCTATCTTCTTTTGAAAAGTTTCTGTTCATATCTTTTGCCAGTGTTTAATGGGATTGTTTGATTTATTTCTTGCTGATATGAGTGAGATCTCTATAGATTCTGGTTATTAGCCCTTTATTGGATGTATAGCATGCAAATATTTTCTCCCATTCTGTAGGTTGTCTATTTGCTCTATTGATTGTTTCCTTGTCTGTGCAGAAGCTTTTTAATTTAATCAGTTCCCATTTATTTATTTTTGTTGGTGCTGTGATTGCTTTTGGGATGTTCTTTAAAAATTCTTTGCCTAGGCCAATATCTAGAAGAGTTTTCCAACATTTCTTCTAGAATTCTTATAGTTTCATGCCTTAGGTTTAAGTCTGTTATCCATCGTGAATTAATTTTTGTGAGTGGTGAGAGGTGTGGGTCCTGTTTCAACCTTCTACATGTGGCTATCCAATTTTCCCAGCACCATTTATTGAATAAGGATTCTTTACCCCAGTACCTGTTTTTGTTTGCTTTGTCAAAGATCACATGGCAATATGAAAATAGATTCATATCTGGGTTCTCTGTTGTGATCTATAGATCTATGTTTCTGTTTTTGTGCCAGTACCATGCTGCTTTGGTTACTATAGCTTTGTAGTAGAGCTTAAAGTCTGGTAAAGTAATGCCTCCCAATTTGCTCTTATTACGTAAGGTTGCATTAGCTATTTGGGCTCTTTTCTGGTCCATATGAGTGCAGAACTATTTTTTGTAGGTCTGCAAAAAATAACGTTGGTATTTTAATGCAGATTGCATTGAATCTATAAAGCACTTGGGGTAGTATATATATTTTAACAATGTTTATTCTGCCAATCCATACCCACTATCACCACTTCTATTCAACATAGTGCTGGAAGTCCTAGCCAGAGCAATCAGACAAGAGAAGGAAATCAAGGGTAACTGAATGGGGAAGGAAGAAGAGGTCAAGCTATTGCTCTTTGCTGATGATATGATCTTATATTTAGAAAACCCAAAACTTTCAATGAAGAGATTCCTGGAATGGATAAATTCAGCAAAGTCTGAGGTTACAAAATCAAATATACACAAAATCAGTAGCTTTCATATATGCCAATAACAGTCAAGCTGAGAATCAAATCAATGACACAATACCTTTCACAATAGCAAATAAAATAAAATAAAATAAAATATCTACCAATATATTTAACTAAGCAGGTGAAAGACCTCTATGGGGAGAACTATGCAACACTGAGGAAAGAAACTGCAGAGGATGTAAACCGATGGAAAACATATCATGCTTAAGGCTAAAACCTTGGTAGAGATTTCATCTTTCCAAATTATAGCCATAGTTAAGAATCAACCAGCTTCTGCCCCCTAGCCTGCTTCCCTATAATTGCTTACTACTTAGGAGTTTGGTCACAAGATTTAGAACTTCCCTTAATTGCTTCTATAGATAACACCTGTACTGTGAAACCTAAGACTGCCTTTTAAGATGTTTTCCAGGCCCTGAATTCCTATGGGCTCACAGAGGCACCAGATCAGTGATCCAGATCATGGAACTGACTCAGTAGGTCTTAAGGCCTCTGCTGAGGAACAGACTCAGCATGAGAATGCAGATTCTATGTCCCTATGTTTTCACCCTGGACCAAACCAATCAGCAATACCAATTCCCTAGCCCCCTGCCCACCACATTCCCCTCCAAAACCGCATACTATAGCTTCTTGGAGAGAAAGATTTGAGGAATTTCTCCCGTCTCTGCGTTCGGCCGTCTAACACCATTAAAGCCTTTCTCTGCTGCACCTCTGCTGTCTCAGTGCATTGGCTCTTTTTGCCAGCAGAAAAAACCTAGCTGGGTGATAACATCCTATCAACACCTCCATGAGTTCACCAGCCCAGAAGCTCTCTGAACTCCTTCAATTAGGGTTTTCATGGAGGCTTCATCACGTAGGAATTATTCATTAAATCATTGCCCATTGGTGATTGGATTTGATTTCCAGTCCCTCTTCCTCTCCCCAGAGGCCAGGGGCTGGGGCCGAAATTTCCAACACTCTAATCCCATGATTGGGCCCTCGGCAACCAGCCCCAACCAGCAAGAGTTACCTCATTAGCATAAATTTGGGTATGGTTGAATGGGGCTTATTATGGATAACAAAAAAATGCTCCTCTCACTCCTATCAGGAAATTCCAAGGGTTTTAGGAGCTCTGTGTCAGAAACCAAGGACAAAAACCAAATACGTATTTCTTATTCTATCACAACATCACAGAATGTCACCATTATATTTGTATATTACAATTGTATCTTCAAAGGACATAGTGAGCTGAATCATTGTGGAATCATCTCTGCTCCACACTCTCATATGACTATCTCTGTCTTTATTGTGTTAAGCTGCAGAATTTTAACTAACTTCCTTTCCACCCTCCAAAGAAATCCATGGATACCTGTAACTAAAGCTTGTTAAGAATATACCAAATTGCTATCCTTTATTTTCTTGTTTTCTTTAGAATAACAAATCATTGCCATCCCTCACGATCCTTGGTTCCAGACAGCCCTGTGAGGCACTATGGAAAGAACTTTCAGGAAGCAGAGTGTAGTTCAGGGATTCTGATTTCCCTGAACTTCCTCCTCCTATCTACCTCCAATTAAAAAAAGAAAAAAAACAAAGAATGATAAAACATGGTCCAGAATTTTAAAAATCCCAAAGGGATTCTAAATGTTCACTATTACAGCACACACATTTATACACAAAAAGAATTGAAGGTTTTCTGATTTCAATTAAGATTATTATCTCCTTCGAGTGATGGTTTCTCCTTTCCCCCCCCCCCCCAGAAATCCCTTTGGCTGATCTATTTTAAGAGAGCATTAGGTAGGGATAACTATGCTTATTTGTATTGAGTCTACTTTCCCTCCAGGTCTATTTGTCTTAAATTCTGAAGTCCCTTTTCCTATCCTGCTAAAGGTTAGCAGCTTGAAATCAAGGACATGAGTCATTGTTACTTTTCATGTGAAAGATAAGCTCTGTAGTTTTTATAGCAAAAGGTGTATAAGATTCCAGAAATAAAGTATAAGTGAGAAAGGCCATTTGGGGCTGTGAAAAGTCCTTTATCTAAATCAGAAGACCAAGGTCAAATTCCTATCATGCCTATTGGTACCAAGGTTTCTTAGTGAAATTACCAAACCTCTGAGTTTCAGTTTCCTTATCTGTCAAATATATGTATTAATACCTACCCTATTGTCTGACAAATTATTGAGAGATTCTAATTACATGCATAAATATCAGGTATTTGTGAAGCATCACACACATAAATGTTTGTATTATACTTTCCTTAGCGGTATTTGAACATAGTAGCTCCTTAAATATTCTGAAACAAATACTTGCTGGTGTGCTGATAATATCCTCATAAACTTGTGACACTCAGTGGAATGTGAGTTAGTCTTGGAACAACCTTGAGAAACTTTCTTTAATACATAATAAAGACGAATAAAAACTTTTGGTTGAGGAGACTAATGATACATCCAAAATAATACATTCGGCTTCCTGACAGAGAATGTTTCCAAAGTAAAATGCTGCTTATACTCAGATTCTTAAAACAAGTTATGCAAAAGGAAAGCATCAAAATCCATCACTTAATAGCTATGTACGAGTCATTATTCATGATGAGGATTCAGGAAAATACTATTAATAGGCATGCAATTCAAATCACTATGATTAAAACTTCAAAATATTATCCCTCCACATTATTCTTGGGAAGCTGTCCCTGTATGTATGACCTATTGTGACAAACACACTTATGAATATCTAGCATACCAAGTTGTCTCTGTTCTGACTCCAATTTTCAAACACAAATAGGCATAGACTGGGCTTACCTAAAAATGATACAAGCCATGTATACAAAATTACAGAAATAGAGTTCATATTTAGAAAGAGTGTGGGCCAGGCACGGTGGCTCACTCATGTAATCCTAGCACTCTGGGAGGCCAAGGAGGGAGGATCACTTCAGGTCAGGAGTTAGAGACCAGCCTGAGCAAGAGCGAGACCTGTCTCTACTAAAAATACAAAAACAGGGATGGTTCAACATACGCAAATCTATAAACATAATTCACCACATAAACAGAAGCAAAAACAAAAGCCATATAAATTCTCTTAATAGATGCAGAAAAAGCATTTGATAAAATTCAACACCCTTTTATGATAAGAACACTTAACAAAATAGGCATAGACTGGGCTTACCTAAAAATGATACAAGCCATGTATGACAAACCTGCAGCCAACATCATACTGAATGGGGAAAAATTGAAAGCATTCCCACTTAGAACTGGAACCAGACAAGGTTGCCCACTATCTCCACTTCTATTCAACATAGTGCTGGAAGTCCTGGCCACAGCAATCAGGCAAGAGAATGGAATTAAAGGCATATGAATGGGAACAGAAGAGATCAAACTCTCACTATTTGCTGATGACATGAT
>RJWJ010017656.1:0-32671 GCA_004363605.1 Indri indri | reverse complement strand
TGTCACCTTGTCAACCTTCTCACCACAGCTGTCTCTGTCCTCCCGCATAACACAGGGATGCACTTTGAACTCCCAGACCCTCCTTTTTACTCTTACAACTATCTTAGGAGTGAATCCTCTTATCCCTCTCATTTTGAAGATGAAGAAACTGAGGGTCAGAGAGGACAAGTACATTTGCCAAGACCATAATGCAAGAAAGGGATAGAGTTGGAAGGCAAATCCAGATCTATGTCCAGGCTCTTAAACAATGCACTTCACTCTTTCAAATGTCCATGTACGCTTGATTTAATTGTTTTAGCTTTCCACTGCAGAAAATTTCAAACATATGGAAAGTATTGTGTTAGTTGCCTACCGCTGTGGAACAAATCACCATACGCTTGGCAGCTTAGATTTATTTATCTTACAGTTTCATCTCATTTCTTTTCTCACAGTTTCCATGAGTCAGGAGCCTGGGTATGGCTTACCTGGGTCCCCTGCCCAGGTTCTTGGTTGCAATCAAGGGGATCTCATCTCAGGTTCCAGGTCCTTTTCCAACCTCACGTGGTTATGTGCAGAGCTCATTTCCTTCCAGATGAAGGACTCAGGGGGCCTGCTTCATTAAAGCCAGGAAGAGAGAGTCTCTGCTGCCTTGAGTCTCAGAGCCTGGGGGAGCCTGAATTCTCTTTCCAGGGCTTGCTTGATTCAGTGAGGCCCACCTAGGATCATCCCCCTTTAGATTAACCAAAACTGATTAGGGACCTTAATTACACCTGCAAAATCCCTTCCCCTTTGCCATGTAGTATAACATCATCACAGGAATAACATCCCATCCCCTGCTCAAGGGGAAGAGATTATCTTAGAATTCTGCCAGCAACAAGCACAACAGACCTTCCCACACTCATCACGCAGCTTGGAGGACGGCTGCCTTCCTGCTATTCTGGCTTCATTTTCTGGTCCCGCTGAATCACTATGCATTGTTACAGATTTTAAGGTAAAGCCTTGTACACATTGGCATGCACAGGTCTTAGCTGTCTAATTTTGACAAACAGATGCACCCCACATCGCCAACCCCCTTATGAACATTTAGAATATTTCCATCTCCCCAGGAAGTCTTTCATGTTTCTTCCTTCTCAGACCCAAGTGTGTGTGTGTGTGTGTGTGTGTGTGTGTGTATATATATTTTTTTTTTGATGAATTTTTTTTTAAGAAAGCTAATAATTCTAAGAAGTACCTAGGATCATACCATGTAGAATGCAGGCAATTGGTAAGTGTTAGCTTCCTTCCAATTCTTCTAAATTCAAATCCACCTCCTTTAGGAGATGCCACAGACACAAAGAGAAGGGACATGGCTGGGTCGCACGTAGCCAAGGGGAGGAAAGTTCCAGAAATGCTTTGGCCAGGATGCCTGGTGAAGCCCTTTGTGGGTACTGCCTTATTCTTGGTGGTGGACAGCGTGTCCATCACCCACTACCAGCGCAGTGTCTAGAAAGCACGGTGGGTGCTTTGATCTCTGTTGGACTAATCCACATGTCTCTTATTGCTAGTGTGTGTATTAGAATCAGATGATGCAAATCTCACTCCTTTGCTTTCAGATCTCTCCTGATACGGCCATGGCGACCCACTCTAGACACGTTTCAGGCTGGGGCGGGGAGGCCTCTCATCCTTGATTTTGTGACGTTAGGATCCCTTCTTCCCTCCAGAAGGAAGGTCTGGGTCATGCCTGGGCTCAGGGCTTTCCTCCCTCACCAGCAAAAATGAAAAACAAGAGGCAGCTTGGCATCTGTAGGGGGAAAAAAAAAATGGTGGGAGGTAGGAGATTGAGAACTCAGACTCCAACTTTGCGATTTGGACCCATTTATTTTCACCTCTGAGCCTCTCTCTGCACGTCTCCCGGCCCAATCTCACCAGGCTTTTATGGGGATCGAATGCAAACGTGCTGTGCTTGGCAGGAAGCACCTGGGCACACACAGGTCCCCTCCCCTTGCCTGTGATTTTAGCGTCTCCCTTCACGCGCTCGTCTGTCTGTCCCGCCAGCGGGGCGCTCCCTTGGCCCTCCCTCACCACCTGGAATAGAGGAGTGATAGAAATACATGGATTAATCAGACGTGATTTCTGCCCTGAGCAGAGGAAATAGGCATTTTTTATAAATTGCAGTGGCACAAACCAGGCAGGGGTCATTTCCCCCAGAGGTAAATACAAAATGCGTTAAGGTTTCTGGTGGGATTGTTTTCTTCTGTGCCATCCAGAGAGATTTAGATGAGGGGGTAGTCCTTGGGCTCCAACTGAAAGACTACAAATAATTCCAGGCCATCGCTCCACCCTCTTCCGTTCCTTCTGCTGCTTCCTCCTGGTTTCTTCCTCTCTCCTGCCTTTTTCCTTCTAGAAGATATTCTGTCCATTTCCCCCTTCTGTTCCCTCCATCTAATCCCTCTCCCTGGGGAATTCTCATCTCTACGAAATACTAATAAATAAACTCCCTGCATTGTTGCCCGCTACCTGGATAAATCCCGACCCCCACCCCTGGGCCTGGAGATGTTATGGGAAGGATCCCACAAAGAGAAACGCTGGTGATTTCTCACTTAATTTCCCCAAAGATTTGATTTTTTTTTTTAAATTTAAAACTCAAAAATGTCATTAAAACCTTCACCGAGATCAACTGTATCTTTAAGTGTAAAATCCATTTTAGTCGGCAGAGCTTGCGATACGGTTAAGTACTTATTTTTATTGTCTGTCTGGGCCTGGTTTTTAACTGCAGGTGGAGAATAAATCAATAATGTCATAAAGACACGTTCACCCTGTGCCCTCTCCACAGCCTGTTCTGTAGCGCCCGGGCTCCAGGGAGTGGCTGAGGTCTGTATGCCCTGAATCATCCGGGGTGTAGGAGCTCGGTGGATGTGTCCTCTCTCTGTGTTATTTTGTCTTGACATCCGCCGGCAAAGGCCATGCATCCCTTTTGCAGATCTCCCTACTCTTTGCAAAGGGAAAACATCCACTGACCACTCGCACCAGTGCCAGAGCACCCATGAGAGGCTGTGATCCTGTCCTCCCTGTTGGAAGAGCCCAGCGGTGGCTCCATTCCTCCAGCACCTACCCTGCATTGTTAGGAGCAGTGAAGTTCATGGAACAATCATTGTCACGTTCAGTGCCTGTGTTGCCCCCCTTAGATTCCAGCATCCCAACATTGTTCCTGCATTCGTCTTGTCGGCACGTAGACATCCAGGTGAAGATGTGCTCACTCCAGAGCTCTGCTGTTGGAAAAGGCACCCCCAAATCTGTGTCCCCTCACTCACTTTTATTTTTCTTCATGGCCCTTGTCATACCCTGTAGTGTGTGTGTTTGTTCACTTACTGCGTGTCCTTCCCAGTGGAATCCAAGCTCCGAAAGGACAGAGTTGTGTTTCGCTCACGCTGGCGGAGAGCCAGCGTGGGCCGGGCCTCAGCACGCACCTGTTCAGTCACTGACTGACTGCGTCTCTCCAGGACTGGAGCTGACACTCCTCGATTGCTTTTTCCACTCCGTGTGAGTTTCTTTTTCTTTTTTTAACAGCAACATTGAGATATAATTTATATGCATATCATAAAATTCACCCATTGGAAGTGTGAAGTTTAATGGGTTTTAGTATATTTATAGAGTTGTGCAGCCATCACCCCAGTCTAATTTTAGAGCATTTTCACCACCCCAAAAGGAAATCCCATACCCATTAGCAGTCACTCCCCATTTCTTCCCCACCTCCAAGCCCTAGGCAACCACTAATCTACTTCCTGTCTCTATAGATTTGCCTACTCTGGACATTTTATATAAATAGACTCATGTATTATGTGCTGTTTGTGTTTGGCTTCCTTCATTTAGTATGGTTTTGAGGTTCATCCATGACTTAGCATGTATCAGTACTTGTTTTTATTGCAGAATAATATTCGATTGCATGGATCTGTCGCATTTTGTTTACCCCTCTACCTGTTGATGGACATTTGGGATAATTTCTACTTTTTGGCTATTATGAAAAACGTTTCTGTGAATGAATTCACATGCAAGTCTTTGTGTGGACATGCATTTCCATTTCTCTTGGGTAGATTTCAGGGAGTGGAATTGCTGGGTCTCTAACGGCAATTTGTCACTTTATCTGGGTAATATATTTCTTCTGTTCATTATCAGCCTTTGAGCTGCTCCAGGGTTGGCTGGGGATTCTAGTCACCTAAATATTCCTCTAAGACCTGACCCAGATGCTCACATATGGCAGCTCCTTATAACCCATCCTAGAGCAAAGGAAAGAGAGGGAAAGGCAGAAGTCAGGCTGCAGCCAGCGCCCACCGAGTTCGGGGAACCAAGGGAAGATTGCTGTGGGCTTTTTCCTAACTAGGAAGCTACACTTTGTCTTGTGTATGAGGGAGAAGGTGTATCTGTATTTAACAAGGCCATTTTCTCTAAGCTGTCAATGAGTTTGCTCATATCACCCTTTAGAAGTTTTTTCCTCTAGTAATAAACATAAAGTGCGTCCATTATGGAAAATTTGATAATACAGAACAGTGAGGAAGGGAATGGACCACCTATAATGCATGGTCACTGGACATGGCAAACCCTATGATATCTACAGATCTCAGTTTTTTATATCTATAAAGTGGGAAAAAAATAATAGAGTGTGCTGAGAGTTTGAAGTTGAGGATTCTGCCAAGCTCTTGATGAGGTACTTGGATCTTTTGGATCTGTAAGGTAAGGGGGAAGGAAGGAAACGTTTGCAGATTGATGGGCAGGGAAACTCTGCCGTAAAACATGAAAAGCTCCTCCTTCTATCTCACCGTCCTGCCCTCGAAGGTACACCTCCTCCCTCGCGGGTGGGAGCTGGTCAGCAGGAAGGCAGGCCAGGTAGGAAAGTCCAACAATTCTGCACCTGGAAAATAGCATAAATCTGGTAATTTGTTCAACAACACCTGCGAGAATGATGGTGATGATTAGGGTGGGAGCTGGTGTGATATTAATGAACACGATGATGATGGTAGCTGCTATTATTGCCCACCTACTAGCTTCCAGGCAGTAAGCAACACTCTTTATCCATTGATCCATCCATCCATTGATCCATTCATCTCTCTCTCTCTCTCTTTCTCTCCCCACCCCTTCCCCACTCCATCTCTACTCTTCATGGCAACCCCATGAGGTAGATACCATCATCTCCATACTACAGATGACGTATCTTGCCCAACTGGTAGCAGACTTGGAGGAAACCCTAGTCTTTGTGATTTCAATCTGTCATCCTTTCCCGGTTATCTAAATAATTTGAGTGCCTCTCAGTGTGTCAGGTTCTTGGGATACAGAAATGGATAAGGGACAGTGATGCATGGGGGTGAAGTGTATGAGTTCTGGTGCCAGATAGAGCTCTGTCATCCATTCACCCGCTCACCCCTCCATCCACTGTTCAGCAGATACGTACCAAGTGCCTTCTGCAAGCCAAGCGACACTGGACAGTGGAATCCTGGCTGTCCTTCTTATAGTACATTAAGCAAACTACCTACCCTCTTTAAGCCTAGTTATCTCAGCTGGTAAATGGGGAGAATAATAATACCCATTGGGTCCCATTGCATTGTTATGAGAATTAAATAAAATGTGCTTAGCACAGCACTTGAATTAATATTGGCTGTAGTTGTTACCAGTAATAGTATTTGTATTTGCATTGGAAGACATGGCCCCTGCCCTTCGAGAACTCACGTGGGTGCTGGAGTGGGGTCCTCTGTTTCCCTAACCCTTTCTCTAGCCCCAGGGCAGTAGGGGGCCTTGTTGTCATGCCCCCAGCTGCAGCCCTAGGCTCCGGGCCCTCTGAGCTCTCAGGGGCTCAGTCACACGGCCTGCCCTGGACCCACTCACCACCCCTGCCAGGAAAGGGCGGATGGGCGTCCCTCTTGGCAGAGATCCAAGCAAGGCAAGTGTTGGGGTTCAGAGGACAAAGGAAAGGGACATTTCAAGGAAGTTCCTACTTCCTCAGAACCAGTGTTCCTATCTCCCTCACTCACATGATCTATTGGGACATTCTTCACGTTCCAAATATAAGCACGTCCCCAAAAATGCCCGTGTTGGTCTTGTGATGAAATGTCTTTCTTCACAAATTACTGACGTTGCCTGAGAGCCCGGGGCGGGTGGGCGGGGGTGGGGGGAGGAGAGGAAGGAGCAGACTGCACGTTTCTGGGCAAAGTGGAGATGAAATATTCATGTCAGGGTCTACTTTTCAAAATTTAAGATGACTTGTGTCTGTAAAATGGGAACACAAATTCCTGTTATCAGGGGGTTTGTGGGTTTAAATGAGACCCTGTATGTAAAAGTGCCTGGCTCCGCAATGACTATTTTGTCATGTTGTGACTTATTTTATTTTTATAGTGTTCAGTGGATAATTTCATTATCCCCACTTATGGGAGGAGAAAGTGAGACCAGAGAGGTAACTTTACTTGCTTAAAGCCACACAGCTAATAGGTGGGAGAAGCGGTCTTCAAATCCAGATCTGTCTGAATCCAGAGCCTGTGTTTTCAACCACTCACCATTTCTCTGGCATGAGGGTCAGCAAACTTTCTCCATAAAGGGATAGATATTAAATATATTTGGCTCTGTGGTCCAGACTGTCCGTTGCAACTGTTCAACTCTGCCATTGTAG
Source organism: Indri indri (assembly GCA_004363605.1). Taxonomy (NCBI): domain Eukaryota; kingdom Metazoa; phylum Chordata; class Mammalia; order Primates; family Indriidae; genus Indri; species Indri indri. Next base: position 26,061 of record RJWJ010017656.1, on the reverse strand, counting down.
CCTGAAAGCAGCTGTAGACAATGGAAGTGAATGGTCATGGCTGTGTTCCAATAAAACTTTGTTTACAGAAATAAGCAGTAGGCTGGATTGGGCCTTTGGGGCTGTAGTTTGCAACCTCTGCTTTAGAGCAAGGTCTGGGCACCCAGGACACATTATGGGGGCAGGGGACGATGTAAGGAATAAATGCCCATTAGCATGAAGACAGCTGTAGCCTGTCCAGAACATCTGCTTGTCACAATGGTATCACTCTTTATGTATGTGAAAGATGTCTCCTAAAAAGGAAGTGCTAGCCCGTGATGGATTGTAGACAATCACAGAAAACAGGAGGATTAAGTACAAACGTTCGCCATTAGAAGGGTCTCCTCCATGCAGCCTTCCTGAGCAAGGACAAGAATAGCCTGGGTGATTTATAATGCTCCAAGGAGCACTGGCTTCTCTGGTTTCTTTTCTGCCCCCTGGATTATCTTGTCCTCAGCCACCCCCTTCCTCCACCGCAAAGGATCCAGACCTCTCCAGGCAGGGGGGCCGCATTACCACTGTCTGTACCTCCCTGGCAGGCTCTGCCTGCTCTCAGCGCCAACGCCCCCAGCCTGCCCAGGGTGAGCTGGGGCTGAGCAAGTTGAGGCTGCGTTTGCCCTGAGGCAGGAGCACGCTGGGGCTGCTCCAGACCTGTTTCTGGGACAGCAGGTGCAGCCGTTCGCTGACACCAAAACACATTCTTGAGGCGAGGGCAGACGGGCCAAGCAAGAACAGGTCTCCCGCCCTCCCAGGACGTGGCTTCCTCCAGAGGACACATTTGCCGTGAGGACACCCCAAGTGCTAATCCTCTCACCCAGGAGATCTAAGCAGGGTCAGCATTTTAGCCGAGGGCTGGGCCCAGGCAGGGGCATCCCCCCTAGTGCCGTCTGGCCGGCCAGGGCAGCCGTAAATCACACAGGAGAAGGCATTTCTTGGACACCTGAGCTGCTGGGGACTCCGTGGGTGTCATAAATCAGGCGTTCACCCCGTTTCACCTGCCCCTTCCCGTGTGCATGTGCAGGGCCCTCTGCAGCCTGGGAAGAGAGCGCGTCAGAGGATGTGTTCAGCCCGGACTGGGCACCGGTGGCTGCTGTCTCTTTGTCAACTTATTACCTGAGATTTATGCATGACGCAGCCAGGTCTGCTCGGTGACACATTCTAATTTAATTAAATTTCTGTTGGATTGATGTCTGATCAATCAATAATGTTAATGGTTTTGCAATTTGGAGATTAAAGTATGGTCAAGCCACGGCAACCCCTCAGCGTCATCCACTTACTAGAGAGGATTCTTTGGGAGGAGGTTTGCCTGCCTACGTTCCTTCCCCCGCTCCCCTCCTCCCTTCCATATTTAAGCACTTATTAAGTGCCTAGGATGTGGGGCTATAACAAGAAGTGAATAAGGCTTAGAGCAGTGGTTTGAAATCTGAGCATACATCAGCATTATCTGGGTTGGGGGACATTGTTAGGACAGATTGCAGGGCCTGCGCCCCAGAGTTTCTGATTCACTAGGTCTAGGGGGAGGCTTGAGAATTTGCATTTCTACCAAGGCCCAGCTGCTTCCGATGCTGTTGGTCTCCAGGGTTCTGCTCGGAGACCCCTGCTCTGCCAAACACTGGCTTAGCGGTTAAGGACACAGCTCTGGAATCACCTTGGTTTGGATCCTCTTAAGAGACTGCATGGCTTTGGGCAAGTGGCTTGGTTTCTCTATGCCTCAGTTTCCTAATTCAAGGGATCACTGCAAGCAATAAGTGAGATTCTGTAATGCCTGTAAAACTCCCAGCACAGTGCCTGGTATACAATCAGCACTCAATACATGCCATTGGAGGGCACAGCAGAGGTGCCTACTTCCATGCAGCTTCCCATCTGGAGGGGTGTTAGACAGAACATGTGTAAGGATGATAGTGTGATCAAGGCAGTGAGAGGCTGCCATAGGGTTAATTCATCTAATCGGGGAGGCCAGGGAGGATCCCTGGATGAAACGGAGCTGGAATTTGAAGGAAAGAATAAGAAGTTACAAGGGAATGATCAGCTTTGGAGCCTCCTTAGGGACTGTTTCAATGGATTGGATCAGCATTTTAGGCCCAATGGGAAGACAGAAGAATATTTCAAACAGGGAAGGCAGCAAGACTGCGTTCTAATGTTGGAAATATCTTTCCAGCTTCAATTTAGGAGAATGGCTTGCAGGGCAGCAGGAGTGGATGTACCAGTAGCAGGGACTGAATTAGCCAGGCCTCCAGAAACCTGACTCCCTCACCGTCCCCTCTCCCAAATTAGTAAAAGCCACAGGTCTGTGTCCACATGGAACACTGCAGCTATCAATTTGGTGGCAGGGGCAGGGGAGAAGGAGCACATGAGTCATGATGGATCTTAAATCTCCTATGTTCATTTCGTGAGATAATTAGTCACCATGGTGTGAAAGGTACCACCTTAGGTGGTCGTCTACGACGCCAAAGGACTTGAACACATATGTCTTCTCTTAAGGTGTTTGCTGTCTAACATCACACGCATTATTTATGTGCATAACATTTGCAAATCAGCACATGCATCCAAAGAATGGTTGCTGACAGTTCACTTGTGTGGACCGCAACAAGCTGCTGAAGGTGCCGATCTGAAGAAGATCCAGATTTTGCCTCTAGGATCTCCCGGTTTAGTGCAAGAGGCTGGCTGTAATTCAAGATTATTATTAATTATTAGTATTATTATTATTTTATCCTAGGCCCCCTACCCAAGATGCTTGAATATTTTTTATTGTTCCTTTCAAAACAGAGCCCAAAACAATCTTAAAGGATGAAACCTGAAGAACAACATCACTGAGAGTGAGACAGCTTCTTGCTCAGGGTGGCATGAACTGACCTCATTTAAACCCACGAGTCATCCTTCATTGACACAGATTTCAGAGCATGTCACCCTGCAGCCTGCCAGGTGCCCCTCGGTTACCTGTGCTAAGGCAGGTGTGAGATGGTGAGTCCAGAGGAATCCCAAACCCCATTGATCCAGAGATCCTGACCGTGGGTCTCATCAGAGATTCTAGAAGCCTCAGGTAGGAGGGCTGGACATGCCTGGAGGTCTCTATAAGCAGGAAAAACTCTTCAGCCCTTTTATTATATCTTCCAAGAGGGGTGCAAATTTGCTAAGCCCAGCAGATCTGCAAAAAAAGAAAAAGAAAAAAATTAATATTTACAAATGTATCAGTCATAATCGTAACACTAATGATCATTAAGGCTGCTAACATATATTAAGCATTTCCCCCAAGAGAGGTACCATACCAAGCCCTTTATCTGTCTCACTCCATTTATTCGTATAATACCCATTGGAGAGAGAACCTATTATAGCTCCCGCTTTGCTGGAGAGGAAATTGGAGGTCAGAGAGATTAAGTAATTTGGCCAAGGCCACACAGCTAGTGTTGGTGAAACTGAAACATACACACAGATAGGTTTGATTTAAAAATAATAATAATAATAATAATGCATGTTTTCAAGTATGTTTGTAAGACATTCTGCCATCAGTTCTTCATCTAGTTAATGAAAATACAGCCGGCCCTCTGTATGTGCGGTTCTACTTCCCCGCAGACAGGGAAGGCCAACTGTACCACGCCGTTTTATATAAGGGACTCGAGCATCAGGGATTTTTGGTATCCACGGGGGGTCCTGGAACCAATTCCCCGTAGATACCCAGGGACAACTGTACTCAAAATGTTGGACCCCCATGAAATGATTGCTAAGGACCTTCTCCCTGGTGGCTGTCGATCCAGTAATCAACATCTTTGGGACTTTTAAAAGTCCTTGATCTTTCTCAAGCCATGGAGGCAACCAGGTCCCAAGCCTTCCTTTCCTGTAGTATTTACAGGAAACTTATCTGCAGTAACTTATTCTAGAATTTGCTGGAAATCAGGTTCAGGGTTTAGTCTACGTTGGGAATCCACCTTGATTCCCAAACAGAAACCTTGAACAGCAGTCCCTGTGGCCCGTCACGTAGTTTGCTTCCTACTGCCAGTCGTTGTAATATTTGGTGATGTCATTTACCAGGTAGCCAGCAGAGCTGAATTGATTTTGAGCAAAATTTCCAAAGTAGCAGCCGTGGGCTAAGCCTATTTGCAAACAGGTGTTCTTTGGGTCTGCCTGGTGTTTTGAAAAATTCAGAATTCCTTGCTGGCACATAAAAATCTGGGCAAATCAAGGAGGAAATCATTTAGGGTCTGGTTTGTCTTAAAAAATTGGAAGATTGGACAATGTTGCTCTGCATGCCTTCGTGGCCGTGATGGGCTGGGGTGGGCAGTAGCTGTGGTCCCCCAGCTCCCTGCTCCCCGCATCCTCTCAGCTCCACATGGCCACATCTGCACAGATGTCACTGTTGTGTTCACCTGTCTTGCTCCGTAGTCATCTGAGTCATTACCCTGAGTGCAAAAGCCTGCGCTCCTGTCCCAAAATTAATGCTTCATTTGTTCTTAACAACGCATGCTTGGTTCTTTCCAGCTGTAAGATCTTGGTCCTCAGGGGAGAAGGTGGAAGGAAAGTCTGAGTGGAGAACTTCTGCTTTCTTGCTGTCATCTGTTTGAGTTGCATCATCTGCTCCCGATCCCTTCCTTTTCCTTCTTGCTCCAAACATAGCTCAAAAAGCCCTTTTTATCGCCCTTAGCCTTTTTGTGCAAGCCTCAGCTCTTTCTAGGGTTTTGTCTCCTAACACTCTTCTTACAGAAGCAATGTCGGTTTGCATTTGTTTTAGGGTGGGACAGTGCATCACAGAACAACACGCCTGCAAAACAACTAAATTAAAAATAGAGCCACGTTTCAGTGTTCAAAGTGGGATCTACTATATCAAGAAAAAAAATATTGATGGAGCTGCCCAATTTTTTTTTCATAAACAAATTTTAAGAGATTTTTTTTTTAAAAGAGGCTTAAAGTTTTTAAGAAATTTATATATTTACGCATCCAGCGCCCACCTCGGTGTCAAATGTGTCACCCTATTTTGACTTATAGCAGGTCCTGGCGGGGTTCAAGTTGAACTAGAGACCAGATGCCAAACTTAGTCCTGATCAGAACCTTACAAAACGCTCAATTTCAGTTTCCATAATGCATAAGACCCAGTGAGTGTATTTGCTGTGGTAGCTGGATAATGTTGATGTTATCTGCAATGCAGGTTTGCCATACATAAGTCATATGAGACATGGAGTTTTCAAATCGAATTGTCATTGGATGTTAATGATATCGGTTCCTGCTGTCTTAAAACAGAACTGGAAGGAAGCCTTCCAGGGCATCAAGATAAGCTGGCATTTAACAAGAGCAGCAAGAGTGATCTTATTAAAATGTAAATCAGATCATGTCATTACCTTGCTTAAAACCATCAAGTAACTTCCATGCATGTGGATGAAACTCCTACCATGGCCTTCCTGGCCCTGGCCCCTTCTCTGAGCTGATCTCTTGCCACTTTGGCCTTGCTCTTTTCTTTCTGACCACATGAGTCTAATCTCTGTTCCTTAAACCGGCCACGCTCACTCTCACCTCAGGCCTTTGCATTTGCTTCTCCTTCTGCCTGGGATGGGTTTCTTCCCCAGCTGGGGAATAGGAATGCGGCCGCCATTCCCACTGCACTGGAGATTCCCATGGACTGGAATGTTCATTCCCCAGAGTGGGCCTTTCCTGAGCACCCTGATTAAAACAGCCCCACCCTCTGCCACTGTCTCATCCCTCACCCTGATTTATGTGTCTTCATAACACTAAGCTGTACCTCCAAATACAGACTTCATTTTACTCATTTATGATCTGCATCCCCCATAAGAATAGAAACTTTCTAAAGGCAAGTTTTGGATCTGTTTTGTTCACTTTTATATCCCCAGCACCTGGTGTAGTGCCTGGCATTTTGTAGGCGCTCAATAAGTGTTTGTATATAGAGGTCCAAAGGCCAGTGGGCATGGGTAACAAGGGGAAATGAAATGCTAGCATTGCTGGAGTGGATGAACTTGGCTTTGTGCTGGGAGGTATGTGTGTACATGTAATGTTTGTATGTGTGTGTACGTGTATATGTCACATGTATACATGTGTATGTGTGTTCATATGTGTTTGCATGTGTGTGTGACTACCCTTGGCAACAGGTGAGTCTGGAAAGGAAATCAGAGGCCAGACCAGGAGAGAATTGTTAGCTGGGGTAAGAAGTGTAGCCTTTAAATTCAGAGTAATGGGGGGAACTTCTAAACTCGCAGCATAGTTGCTCATGTTGAGGGCAACCACATTGCTGCTGGTGTTAAAATCTTGTCTACTACCTACCACACCTGTGGTCTTGAGTAAGTCACTCACCCTGTCGGGTTGGACCTCAGTTTCTCCACCTGAAAATGGGAGTAATCAAAGTGCCTCATTCATGGAATTGTTAGGAAGAAAGGAAATATGTGCAGAGTATTTTTGCACGGTGCCTGGGATAGCATCAGAAATTAGTAAAGGTTAGCCATTATTGCTATTATTATCATGATTATTTTTCCAAAACAGAGGGGAGCCATAGAATTTCTGTGGGAAGGAATTGCTGATGGGCCTGGATTAGCAGGGGGAGGTGGGGACATGGACAGAGCCAGTTGCTCTCTGGTTGTGCGGAAAGCAGAGCCTCCACTTCGCATGAGGCTGGTGGAAGCAGTGACAGGTGCTTGCTCATAAACTGGAGCAACAAATAGGGCTCCAGTCTTCTTGTCCTCCACCGTCTTATGAGGCAGGGCTAGAAAACAACTCAGAAAAGCATGCATGTAGGGGCTGGTTTTGCTAAAAAGAAACCCTAGGTCCCCCAGTTCATGGGGGAAATAGGAGGAAAGTTTGCAAAGGAGGGAAAGACTTGCTTACCTAGGGGTTGTCTCCATTTTCCTGGACTATTTTCAGACTAACCACATGGACACATGTGTTCTCTCTCCTTTCCCCAAATAGTAACCACATGGACATAAGTTCCCTCTCCCCTTTCCCCAAATAGTACCTTTGGAAGAGAATGCTATATACTCAACAAACCCCGTCCTCTGCCTCTTGGGCACATCGCTAGATCACATTTCCCAGCATCCTCTGCAGTTTGATGCACCATGTAACCATGTTCAGACCAGTGGAAGGTGGGGAGGTGACAAAGATCCTTCTAACCTGGCATATGAGAACCTCCTAGGTATCTTAGGTATCTTTCTTTCTTGTTTGCTGGCTGAGCTGAGATGGACCAAGGACCTGGAGGAGTATGGAGCCATCAGGTGAAGTCTGGGTCCCTGAGTCTTTCTTTGGAGGACAGCTGCCCAAGAGAGACAGCTGAGCAGGAAAACCCACATTGGACTATCCTCTGAGCAAGAAATACATTTTATTGTGTTGAGCCACTGAAATCTGGAGACTGTTTGTTGCAGAAACTAACCTACTTTAACTAAATATACCACCCTTAAAAAGTATCACCTAAGTTCCCTACCACACTATCCTATAGCCATCTATAATTAAAGAATGATGAATGACATTTAAAACAGATAAACAAAACTTACATAAGCTCTAATCCTTATAAGCGCTAATGAAATCATTAGTATTATGCTGCTACATAGACAATGAACCAGATGTTCCTCAAGTTCACAAATATATATGTTTTGGGCACCAAATTCCACACCCTTTCTCCTTTGTATCTGGAAGTATTAATATGTCAGTAGTAGACATCTAGGGAGACATAGACTACAGAAAATTTAGAGAGCTGAAAAAAAAAGAAAGAAATGTTTTTATTCCATATGTATTTTGAAATCAATGATCTTTATCAGCAATAAAGAGTTGGGAAATGTTGTAGGATGAGGAAGAACCATTCACAATAAAAAACTTTGAAATGCCTTGGGATAAAGTTAGCCAGAAATATAGAAGAAAATTTGTTACAATTTTTAAAAGTTTGAAAATAAGCCTTGGAGAAACATTTCAAAGCCATGGAAGGTAGAGTCAAATGATAACACTACCCCAAATTAAACTGTATATTCAGAGGAATTTTAATCAAGATCCTAAATGTCTTTCTAAATGACAAGTTGAATCCAGTGATCATCCAGAAGAATTAATAAGCAGAAGAGTCAATAGATTTTTTAAAATCCTAATTGATAGGGAAAAGGATGGGGTTACTGGCCTACTCTTTGGATATAAAAACACATTCCTTAAAAATATGATAATGTTGCAGAAATGGACAAATAGAGTAAGAGAGTTTTGAATGGAATGGGTTATACATGAGAATTTAGTACATTATGAAGGTAACATTTCAAATTAAGGGAGAAAAGAGAAAATGTTTCAAATATAGTGTTGGGATAATTGGTAATCTATTTTTTGTTAGCTTCCTACATAACTTTTATAGGAAAAAATAAGATATTTTAAATCTTGGTGGAAGATTTTTCTAAGCATAATGCCTAATGCTAGAGGAAAAAAGGAATAAATTGATAAGGTAGGTTACCAATCACTGTAAACTTTTTTTTTTCATTGTAAACTTTTGCATAGTAAAAAACATAGAAACACAGTTTAACACAGAAATGACAAATTGAGAAAATATTTGCAACCCTTTGGATGATCAAAGTCTTAACAGTGTTAATATCCATGGAATATGTAAAGATTTGTCTTTAAGCAAATAAGATCAAAAGCCATATTAAAATGGACAAAAAGCATGAAGACCCCTTTTTGGAGCCTGACACAACAAAAGGGATAAACATTTTAAATGCACGTCTCCACTGACCCAGCAAATGTGCTTTCTTGATTGTAAGGATATTATTCATCCGAGTACTCAAAGATGTCTGTATGAGGATGTGCTTTGCAGTATTGGTGACATGAGTGGGAGTAAGCAGGAACTTAATGAATGAAGAGCAATTGGAGCGACTTTTCCTTCCAGGTGTTAAAATATATTATGGAGCTTAATAATATAGGAAAATGGTACGGTACTGAGGGAGCACTAGACAAACAGAGACAACCCAGAAATAGTATTCGGTACATGATGCAACTATCCCAGAGGATGTAGGCTCCACAAGGGCATGTTCTTTTGATGTTGCGTTCACTGCTGTTGCCCCAGCCCCTACAACAATGCCTGGCAGCAAAGGATGGAAAGATTATATGCCGAAGTAGAGTTGGGATGTCTCGTATCTTTTGTATTTTTCTTCTAATCTTGTAGGTGTGTCATTGTGGCTAAGAAAATGAACTTTAATGCAAACAAAACTGTGGTTGCCTCCCCCGGTCTTGCCTCCAGCTGACTATCCTAGTCTCCTGTCCTGAACAGTAGGAAGAAGACTGGTTCCTACCTTACCGAGTAGGGGAGAGAAATGAGATTGTGCACGTGAAGGATTTAGCTCAATCAATGGTAGCTGCTGTTTAAAATGTTCCCCAACTCCTTTTCTTCCCAGTAAAGCTAGAAAAGAAAAAAGAAGTAGCATATATATTTAAGTAAAACAAAACAAGACGAAAAGTACATCTTTTCCTGCATTTTCCTGCAGTTTGCTTAGCATCTCTGCAAAATCTCCAGACAGTGAGACCTCCTCCAGGAGAAATGTTTCTCAGTGACTCTAGCCCAAGAGAAGAAAAGGCTAAACTCCCCTTTGACCTTTGCCTAGTCTGAAGGATGACACATTATCCTTCATATTTTTTTTAATCAATGCACTAAAAATAGCATAATCACAACCTGATAACAAAAAAACATACCCATCATTTTTACCATTAATATCACTATTTTTTTATTAAAAAGATAATTCATGCATATTGTTGAAATTTGGAAAATACAAAAACGCACAAAGAAGAATAGAGTTTTACCTCTTCCACCTCCTTGAGTGTGCCGTGATTGATATTGTGGTTCATGTACTTAAGTCAAATTGGCATATGTTTTGCAAGCTTGCCTTTTGCATCCTTGAAAGTTGTAAATATTATCGTACGTCATTAAATAATCTAAAACATATAAAAACATCCTCCCTCGTGAAATAACAACACTCCGGTGTCTCTGAGGGCCAAGTGGTTTCTGTCGTAGGCCAAGCAGTCTTCTGTCGGTAATAGAGAATGACAGAAAAATCCACTTGTGCTTATTCTTCTCTAAGATGCCCAGAGAGACACATGCATTCTCAGGATTGAAGAGACAGGATGAGAAAACTCATGTGTCCCCTTCTACCTAATAGCTAATTAAGAATTTCTGGGGAGAGAAGAGTGGGTTGTAAGTCACTAACTCTTTCTCTCTGCTATTTAGCTGAGCAGTCACATGCTAAAGACACACACACACACACACACACACACACACACACAATTATCCACACCAAAATCTTAGTGGTATTCTCTGGATGGTGGCATCGTGGACAATCTTTATTTTCCTCTGAGTTTTAAAAAACTTCTCTAATGAGCAATCAGAGGAAAGATAAGAAAGATCGTGAGTTTCTTTAACACTCTAAAAATGTATTGCAGCAAACATTTCAGGATAACAAAACAAGATGATCTGTCCAGGCCACGGGAGCCACCTTCTTTTCCATACAGTGGGAGGCAGCCATGGATAATGCTAGTCTTGCTTTCCAACCGCAGTGGCATCTCAGGCCCTGATGAAAGACACCATGACCTTCTTGGGGTGCCTTGGTCACTCTGGGGTGCCTGTCCCATCACTACATATTAAACTTGATCCCCATTTGAGGAGGACAGAATGTCGGGTATAAAAACTAACTGATTCTGTAATGTGCTGTCCCCTCCCAGGGTCCTCCCCACCAGTGTCTCTTACTTCTGGGGAAAGTACATACAAATGTCTATGTCCACATATATAATTTATTGGACGGCTGGCTCATCAAGTATATTGGTTTTCATAGCTCCACTATTGTCAGCATATTTCAGATTGGATTTGCTGCTGACATGGTTGAATGAAAAAATACTGACATTTTTCAATATTGCACCTGACATTTTTAGTATTATTATTAGTCGTTTCATTCCATGTAGTATCATTGTCCGAATGGGATAGTGCTCAAAAAAAAAAAAAAAAAAAAAAAAAAAAACCCAAGTGCTACTCATTTCTGAAGAGGTGCCTGGCTTTTGGGCACTGTTCTTTTACACCTCCCGTGAATCTGGGAGGGAAGCTGAGTCAAATTGCAGGTGACACCTGTTGCACACAGAAAATTCCTACAGAGCTAATTTGGAAATTGTTTCAGGGAAAGATCCTTTCTTGGAGAGAATGGTCCCTTTCAACCTTCTCCCAATGATGAGGTGGAATGAACAACCTCATTCACAAAGAGTATTCATGACCCTAAGTAGGTTTTCTCTGCAAAAGCAAGACCAGCCAACCACATCTATCAATCCTTGAGAAGTCCCCATAAGATTTCATTTGACCCAAATTTCTTATAAGCCCTCAAAGAAGCACCGAAATGAATATATAGGCTCCAAGCCTCAACACAAGGCTTTGTAGGAAGAAATAAACAAAATATATTTATTCTTCTTCTGTGCTACAAAGGACCAACATGTGTTTGCATATAAATAGAGTTATTGCACATTCACAGTTTAATCCTTAGCAAAATGTCCCAAAAAGAAGAGGGGACTCCAGAAATAAGCCACCTCATTGAGAGAGAGAACTTGAGCTCTATCCTTGTAGAGGGCTGTTTCTAGGGAGCTGGCTGCCAGCGTGCAGAGAACTGGGTAGGTATATTCCAAGGTCATGTTGCAGAAGGCACTTGCTCAGCAAAGGGCTTGTCTGTCATATGTTAGCTTAAGGTTGTAAAGATAGCTTTTTCTGTTTGAGTCCAATTAGTAGCCGATCCCTCTCCCAATCCCTGAACACAGCTTAAAGTTGAGAGTTCTAGAATAATCAGTGTTTACTCATCAAGTCAACGGGGTCCTCCAATGAGCATCGCTTGAGGGTAAGGGGGTTCTTCTGAATCGTGGAGACCCCCTCAGGTCCTACTTCCTTGGACCTGTTGAGAAGGAGCCATGTTTCTCTCTTGCTGGATTGCTGTCAAAACAGAATGGGTGTATTGCTATCAACAAAATCCTGCTCTGACAATTGCCCTGGAAGATGGATGGCCTTTTCCATAGAAGCTTTAAATAGGGGCCATAATGGAGTGAATTTCCATAATCGGAGTGAATGGGGTTTAATAATTAGATTGTTCTCTGTAAATCCTGTCTTGAAGTTATCTGCACGGGATGATTTCTGGGGCTATGTGTAACCTGCAGGCTCTATACGGTGGGGACACAGCTGTACACTGTGCAGGGGTGACAGGTAAGCAAATTGTGGATGGTTGGGATGTAGAGAGCGTTTAACTCCCTGTTTTACCTGTAAAATTTGTCTCATTTACCAAAGGAATGCCCATCCTTATTTGCTTTTAATTGCTAAAAATACAACACTTACAGAGCTAACAAGAGCCATCTTCACCCACGTGATTTGAAATCAATTTTTAAATGTAAATAAATCTGATACATCTTGTTTATGACAGGTGGAAATAAAAAACACCCCATTACAATGAAAAAAAAAAAACCTGGTTATTTTCTGGTAAATTTGAGAGATGTCTTCTCATGGTGTGTGGGCTGGAGGGCTGGAGGAGTTGAAGGTGTCTCATCCCTTCCCTTTGTGTGTTTCTCAATCTCCTAGCCTGAGATAATGTCGTATCTACTATTTTTGTGTTCTAACCGACTGTATTTGGAGCTCCCCCAGGGCATGGGCCATGTTTTAGTTCATTTTTATCCAGAGCACGTTACGTTCATGGTACATGATAAAACAGAGAGAAGCCCCCTTGAGCCACTAATGCATACTAAGCTTTCTTCTGAAATTAGCCTGGAACACACCATGGTTCTACTTTAAGGGTACTGCTAGTTTCATGGGAAACTGACACAGGGTGGTGGAAATTCTGCCAGATCAGTGATGTGGGGGGAAGATAAGATAGTGTTTTCCAGAGCTGGAAATGAATGCGTTTGACCTAAAGTTGGTTGAATTGACCAAACTCAGAGGATCAACCCATGGAGAGGTAGATATGTAAAACGGGTCTGTAGGGATCTGTCCAATCCTAAATTTATCCCCAAGCTTGATTTTCGAATCTAAGAACATGTTCCGTTAGGAGAGGGGTGCTGAATGATTCTTTTATTAGCATGAAGGGATGACTCTTTGACATCACTGAAGCTTCATGAACATATGGGGGATTTTTCCTTTTTGTCTTCTAATTTCATTTATTCTTTTTTTTTTTATTTCAGCATATTATGGGGGTACAGATGTTTAGGTTACTAATTTCATTTATTCTTATGCTACCAAATTGGATTGGTTTGGGTGCTGTGACGAGTGATCAAGGCCAATATTGGCAAACCCCAGTGTTAGACGCAGCTGGGCTCCGAGGTCTGGGAGCCTTCTCTTACTACCTCCTTCCTCGAATTCTGCAGGGGCTGCCCTCTTGCCAACCCTTTCGCCTCACACCCACCACTTCTACACTTTCCCTGCTGGGACCCCATCCTGTCTTAAGGAACAACGGCACTGAGGGTTTACAGGTTGTGGGCTCTCGGTCCAAATAGACATGAACTTCAGCCTCTCCATGGTCAATGACTTGCTGTCTTACCTTAAGCAATTATTTAACCTCTCAGAGTTTCAGTGTCTTCATCTGTAAAATGGGAACAAAGAATAGAAACTAAACCTCAGGGTTCCTATGAAAATTAAATGAGATATGCATGCAACACTTTTCTCAGTTTAGGTGTTATCCTCTTGTACCATCTCAATACATTTTGGTTATCCTAATTATGATGAGTTATTATGACTTAATGTCATGATTATTATTACTCATGGTAATCAGAGAAACTAACCTTTAACAGAAAGCTGGGTATTTAACATTTTCAGTCTAGATTCAGTGTGTTTAATCCCTATATATCTCTGCTTAAGATGTTTAGCCTTTGAGAAGAGAATATCTGTTCTCAGGACCTGCCAAAGCAGGTCTCTAGGGACTATGGGTTGAATGGATGAATGAGAACAGCAGGGACCTTCTACCAGTGCTTCTCAATTCTTCATCAAGATAGCTACCCAGTTCACTTGTGAGTGACCTGTCCAAAACTCATTCCTGCAAGAAAAAGTTTGGAGTAAGTAAGAGATACAGCAAATCAATTATTCTTCCATCTCCTAATAAAACCAGCCTCTCCCAGTTTCTTTTCTAGCTATTCTGTTTTTTTTTTATTACATAGCATGCCTAGGTGATGCGCCAATAAGTAGTGTATGAATACTTAATGAAGGTGGAATGAATTATAAATGGCATGGAATTTCTCTACATTGCTTCCTTGCTGATGGCGGAATGGTCCTTTATCTTCTATCAAGATGTATAGGAGTCAGTAGGTGAGAAAGTATCCTGCTTGATAAATTTAAAAATTGTTACCGGATGCCATCTTAGGTTACATGGAACCCAATATTGTGTGGCAGAGAGTGATGGGTTTGACCAGGAAGCACGGTGAATATGATGCTGGCAGGAGAGAGGTTGGAGTGGTCCCTCAGGGCACAATTACTACTAGAGCAGAGAACTCAGAATAGTGGCAGATAAAGGCTTGGGTGGGAGTTGCAGTGACCACTTACTCACTGTGATTGAGTACCGGTGAAGCAGAGGTCTGCGAAAGGTGTCTAGTACTTTGATTTCAAGGAGAAGCTATTGAATGACATTATCTAGAGAAGGGACTTCTGTATCATTTTTCCATCCCAAAGCCATCTGTCAACAGCTAGCTCCATAAATACAGTGAACTCTCATTAGGAAAGGTAACAGATAAAGCTCCACATCGCAAAGGCTTAATGCAAAATTTATGCCTCGCCCACATAACAGGCAGCTCTCCTGGGGGGCTCTCCTCCGAGCATTGATACGGGGGCTGGGGGTGCAGGTTCTTTCATCTTGCAGCTCTGTAGTCTTCATTCTACGAATCCCAAGTGCACTCAAGAGGTAATTCCCACTTCAGCCAACCGGACGAGGCACGAGGAGGGAGGTTACTGTGGACCAGGTCTAGAAGGGGGTACTTCAGCTCTGTGCACATCCCGCTGCCCACTCCATCACATGGCCATTTGCACTCCAAAGAAGCTGAGAAATGTTGTCTGGCTGCCCAGGTAGAAGCAGCAGCAAATCTGATTGTTGATCAACTAGCAGTGCCTGTCACATTTCTCAAATCTCCAAGAAAATATCTATGCCTTGAGAAAATGATAGGGTAAATATTATTGAAGAAATGTCATCTGAGAGCGTGTTTGCAAACACTTTTTTAAATTTCTTTTAGAATATTGTGTTTTCATGCACATGGTGGAAACTTTAGTTATAACCTGTCTTAATTTCTGGCAGGTTTCTTGGTAACAGTTCATCAGTTTTATTCATGTGAAGATAGAATTCTCTTTAAATTGCGTATATAATTAAGGCACAAAAGAATATGTACATCTTCATTGAAAATGTACAGTACAGCAATGGATAAAGAAGAAATTTGGAGCTCTTTATAATTTAACCTGTGTTAATAGCTTGTTTTATATCTCTCTAGTCCTTTTTCTCCACAAAAAATTATCTGCTATCTCAGGGGTCAGCAAAGTTTTTCCGTAGAAGATTAAAGAGTAAGTATTTTAGGCACTGCAGGGCCATGCTGTCTCTGTTGCAACTACTCAGTTCTGCCAGTGTAGCTCAGCAGTAGCCAGAGACCCTGTGTAAATAAATGGATATGACTGCATTGCAATAAAACTTTATTTACATACCCTTGTACTTTGGGACCCTCCCCCAAAAAATTTTTTATTGCAAGAAGAAGTGGAGGATGGGGATTTAGCCCAAAGGCCAAAGTTTGCCAACCCTTGCAGTGTATGATGAATATGAAGTCATGTGTGCAAAACACCAAGACATTATGTACATATGCAGTGCTCAATACATATGAATTTGCTCTACTTGGCTTGAAATGAATAAAGTTGTATGACTTTTGAACATTTTGACCTCAGTGGCTACATGTTTAGATAGGCATAGCAAAAGTCTAGAAGCATAAATTTTAAACTCTGAAATAAGTTTAGGGGCCTTGGGGAAGGGGCTCTTTTTACTTTTTACTTTATTTTCTCCTATGTTATTTGGATTTTTTTTTCAATGAGCATATTTTACTGTTGTAATAAAAAAAAGATATTTTAAACGTATATATTTCAAACATTTTGCTGACTCAGAAAAGAATGTTTCATTTTAATCCTGACCATGTAACTTATTTGCATTTTTCAATAACCAGCTGCAGTTATGTTTCAGGATTGTAGCTTGAACCGCAAAATAATGTTGAAAGAGTTTAGGCATAGCCGGAAATGCTTCAAAGAAAGCAAGGTCACACTTCCTCTTTTGATGATTTAGCTGACAGGGACACTGGTAAAGGGGAAGGGGTGTGGTCTTGGAGGAGCTGCCTTGGGTCCTTTTGCAGGGACCTCTGCTATCACCCTAATCACATGGTGTTGTGATCTTACTAGCCTCCTGTAGACAGGCAGGGACATATCTGCCAGCAGATACAGGCTCTTGTAAATGTCTATGGAACGACTACGTGAATGTCCTAACCCTTTTTCCCAGTGACTAGCACAAAGTCTGGCATATATTAAACAAATACATGTTAGATTTAATCAGATAGATCCAGCAAACTGAAGGTGGTCGGTAGCATTTTATTTATAGGAAAGGTTGCCTTACTCCTTCCGTGTTTCTGGGGCTACAGCTTGCCCTACTACCTTTACAATAAAGAGATATATTTTATGAGACTTCAGAAATGTTGCTGTACAGGTGAGATTACATTGTGCTGGGTGATGTGATTAACCTAAATTAACCCCAGACACCATCCTGTGAACATTACCATGAAGAAAAGAGACATCAGTGTCTATTGTCTGCTCTGGTAATAAACAGAGTTTTTCATCAAGCTTCCCTTTCATTTACTGTGTGCTGCTTGGTGCTTTTCCAAAACAGACAAATGTAAAAATTTTAAATGTGGCTGCCTTTTTTTTTCTGATTTGAGTTTTTATCAGCTCCTGATTTGTCTCTTAATTTTTCTATGAACCACAATCCTGATTACTATCCATCTGCCCAGATGTCAGTCAAATATCACACGTTCATGGTAAAATAGGAATGAAACAGCCAAACAAATAATAGCCTTATAAAACCCACATTTTCACGTAACAGCATTGTTTGGACTTCAGGACAATTGTAGAAATCACTAGATAATATCATCTTTAGGGATTGAGCATGTTCTTCACTAGATTACTATCGGGCCAGGGGAAAAAAAAAACCTCGTTATTATTTGAATCAGTTTACAGCAACTCATGAATTAGAAGCTCACACCCGAAGGAGTATTTTCAGCTTAATGGAAACAATTTATCTAACACTTGGAATTCTTCAGGAGAGGCTACATTGATAGATGGACATTTCTCCAATGCATGTACATTTTATGTAGCCTGTTTCATGCAAGTTAGCATCTGTTAAAAAGTAAAGCCAATAAAAGACAATTTCCATCTAATCAGGGAACACTGAAAGTGACCTAAAAAAAAATCACAATTGTATAAATTATGCTAAAATCCAGTCTGAGAGAATGCAATGGGGTGTATTTGTTTTTAAACAACACTTTGCTGGTCTGCTCTGAGTTTAACGCAATGAGATAACACATTGATTTTAAGGGGAGAGCTGATGTTAATGAAAAGTTACACTCTCAGCGTTGATAGCTTAATAATAAGGGAATATTGTGGAAACAGGAACATGTGTTTTCCCCCCAGGTTTTCAGAGTTGTCTAAGAGAAAAGCGATTGTTTAAGAGGTAGCTGTGCATCCTGAACTATTGTGAAAAGAGATATCATCTGCCCACTGTAAGAGAAAATGTCGAAATATCATTAAAAAGTCGAAAGCCCACAAGCTTGTATGGCCACTGCCAAAATTCTCTGAGGTGAGAAACAGGAAAAGGCTTAAGATCTAATTGTGAACCTCTTCTAGAGAGAGAGTGATCTGAAGGATTGGAGTCTATACTTTCTGGGTAAATTATAACTTATTAATGCCAGAAGGGAGTTTAGAATTCATCTGGTCCACCCACCTCTCGTTTACACATGGAGAAACTGAGTCCCAGTAAAAGAAAATAACTTCTAGGACATCATTCAGGGGGTCGGTAAGAGATTCTTCACTGGAGTCCAGATCTGCCTCTAACCTATCTCTGTCCTGATCTAGCCTGGGGCTGTAGCATTCTGCCTTGCAGATAGTACACAAAGTATACATAGTAGTTGCTTAATTAATGTTTGCTGCATAAAACAAAAGAGATGATATTCCAATTCCTCTAGAATGAGGAGAGGCCAGAGGTAAAACTCAGAAAGTTGAGGAGGGAAAACAAAATTACAAGCATACAAGGTTTTGTTCCAGACCACCGCAATAAAGTGAATATTGCAATAATGCAAGTCGGACAAATGTTTTGGTTTCCTAGTGTTCATAACAGTTATGTTTACAGTATACTGTAGTCTGTTAAGTGTGCAGTATCATTATGTTTAAGAAAACAATGTACATACCTTAATTGAATACCCTTTCTTGCAAAAAATGCTAACAATCATCTGAGCCTTCAGGGAGTCGTCATCTTTTTGCTGGTAGAGGGTCTTGCCTGTGCTAAGGCTGCTGACTGATGAGCATGAGGGTTGCTGAAGGTCGGGGTGACTGTGGCAATTTCTTAAAATAAGGCAACAATGAAGTTTGCTGCATTGATTTCATAAAATATTTCTCTTCAGCATGCTATGCTGTTTGATAACATCTTACCCACAGTAGAACTTCCTTTAAAATTGGAGTCAGTCCTTTTAAACTCTGTCGTGGCTTTATTAACTATATTTATGTAATATTCTAACTCCTTTGTTGTCATTTCAACAGTGTTCACAGCATCTTCACCAGGAGCAGATTCCATCTCAAAAACCACTTTTCTGTACCCATTCATAAGAAGCAACTTCTCATCCATTCAAGTTTGATCATGAGATCGCAGCAATTCAGTCCCATCTTCAGGCTCCACTTCTGATTCTAGCTCTCTTGCTATTTCCACCACATCTGCAGTGGCTTCCTCCACTGCAGTCTTGAACCCCTCAAAGTCATCCGGGAGGGTTAGAATCAACTTTTCCAAACTCCTGTAAATGTTGACGTTTTTGACCTCCTCCCATGAATCACGAATGTTCTTAATGGCATCTAGAATAATGAATCCTTTCCAGGAGGTTTTTAATTTACATTGCCCAGATCCATCAGAGGAAATACAAAATATATTTCTTAAATAATTGAACCTGAAAATTGACATTACTCCTTGATCCATGGGCTGCCGAAAGGATGTTGGGTTAGCAGGCATGGAAACATTAATCTCCTTGTACATCACCATCAGAGCTCTTGGGTGATCAGGTGCTGTGTTATAATGAGCAGTAGTATTTTGAAATGTCTTTTTTCCTGAGCAGTAGGTCTCAACATTGCACTTAAAATATTCAGTAAACCACGCTATTAGTATAAACAGATATGTTATCATCCAGGCTTTGTTGTTCCATTTATGGGACACAGACAGAGTACATTTAGCATAATTCTTAATGGCCTTAGGATTTTCAGAATGGTCAATGAGCATTGGCTTCAACTTAAAGTCACCAGTTGCATTAGCCCCTAATAAGGGTCAGTCTTTCCCCTGAAGCTTTGAAGCCAGGCATCAACTTCTCCCCTCTAGCTAACACAGTCCTAGATGGCATCTTCTTCCAATAGAAGGCTGTTTCATTCACATTGACAGTCTGTTGTTTTGTGTAGCCCCACCTTCATCAATGATCTTAGCTAGATCTTTTGGAAAACTTGCTGCAGCTTCTCCATCGGCACTTGCTGCTTCCCCTTGCACTTCTGTGCTATGGAGATGGCATCTTGCCTTAAACCTTATGAATCAATTGCTGCTAGTTTCAAAGTTTTCTTCTGCAACCTCCTCACCTCTCTCAGCCTTCATGGAATTGAAAAGAGTTAGGCTCCGAATTAGGTTTTAGCTTAAAGGAATGTTGTGGCTCGTTTGATCTTCTCTTCTCTCCAGACCACTCAAACTTTCTCCGTGTCAGCAATACGGCTGGTTTGCATTCTTATCATTTGTGGGTTCACTAGAGTAGCATTTTTTTTTTTTTTCTTTAAGAACTTTTCTTTTGCATTCACAACTTGGCTAACTGGTGCAAGAGACCTAGCTTTCAACCTGTCTTGGCTTTTGACATGTCTTCCTCACTAAGCTTAATCATTTCTAGCTTTCGATTTAAAGTAAGAGACATGAGACTCTTCCATTCACTTGAAGACTTAGAAGGTTATTCACTGGCCTAATTTCAATACTGCTGTGTTTTGGGGAGTTGGGAGACTGAAGGTGAGGGAGAGAGATGGGGAATGGCTGCTCTGTAGTCAGCATACATATAACATTTATCGATTAAGTTCCTCATATTATATGGGTGTGGTTCACGGCACCTCAAAGCAATTACTTACAGTAGTCACATCGAAGATCACTAATCACAGGTAACCATAACAGGTATAATAGTAATGAAAAATTTGAAATGTGCTGAGGATTGTCAGAATGTGACACAGGGACACACACTGAGCACATGCTGGTGGAAAAATGGCACCAATAGACCTGCTCCGTTCAGGGTTGCCACAAACCTTCAGCTTGTGAAAAAATGCAGTATGTATGAAGCCAATAAAGCAAAGTGTAATAAAATGAGGTCCACCTGTACTTTCCGGGTCGTGGCAATATTTCTGAGAGGATGGAGGTCTGGCTGAGAAAATAAGGAGGAGAGATCATGGTATCTCACTCAGCCATGGGAACAGGCTGCCCTAGGGGATTATGTCTTTGGGAGGCCAGATGCTCAGGCAGGCCGTTCCCTGAAATGCCTGAGATTCACGCTGGGCATTCAGGGAACAGCTCTGGCCCAGCCACGGCCTGCAGTGCGAATGAGTTCAACTCTCCACTCTGCCACTTGCCAGCTACGTGACCTGGGAGAAGCCCACATCATCCCCCTCCTGTGACTCTTCACAAGTTGGTTCACCTCCCAAATCTTCATTGTACTTCACAGTCAAATACAAAGAAACGGCATTTATCTCAGTGTTGTTTAGAGGTCGTGTGACCACATAGGGGCTCAGAGAAGGTCCATTTCAGTGAATCCACTTCATCTTAGGAAGATAATACTTGTTTCCTTTGTTCAAAATAGAATCCTTGCAATGTCCTGTATTAACTATTCCTAAGTGGATTTTCTTTTTGTGATGAACAGAAAAGCTGAAAGTCTCATGATGTGGTGGTGTTTAGATTAGTGGTTCCTAAACTTTTCGGCACCAGGGACTGTTTTCATTGAAGACAGTTTTTCAAGGGATCGGGGTGGGGTGGGGAGACGGCTTCTGGATGATTCAAGTGCATTACGTGTATTGTACTCTTTATTTTTATCATTATTACATGGTAATATTTAATGAAATAATTATACAACTCACCTTAGGTTAGGGATGCCTGGTTTAGATGAACTGGTTTGACTCTGTAGGATTTTCCAGTTGGATTATGCATGAAGCTGCCTTGGATTTGAGCATAGAAGCCCCATTCAGGTAGTGGGAACTCCTCAATGTTCCAGCAGCCAGCTCAGTCCCACTTGGGCACATGATCCCTCCACCACCTTCATGATTCAAGCCCAAGGTATCTCAATCTGGCTTTGACACTGTTGCAGTGACAGCTGAGTGTCCCTCAATGAGAGAGATCTTGCTAGGGAAGCTTCTCTTCTGTGTGGCAGCCACGCCTGCCCGCTTCTCACGGTGGGGAGACAAAGGGAGCTTCTGCTTGCATCTCCCTGTGTCCACTTCTACGGTCGATCACCAATTGTCACTTACTTTTCTGTGTTTTTGAATTTTTTTCTCAAAATAAAAGCTAACCTACTCATTTTTTTAAAAAAAAGTAGCATGATCTTATCCACAGTCGCACCAAAGACAACCAACCATTATGGTCATTTTGTGTGTTTCCATTAAATATTTTTTGTGTGCCTGTGTGGCAGCCACACTGTAGACATGATTTTGAATATACCCAGTTCATAATGTAGCTGAACAACGCTTGTGAAACCAATGTCTGTTTCTTAAATGCAGCCTTCAGAGCGACCGAGAAGTGCCTCCAATCCCTTTACTCTGTAATGGGGCTTTAACGTTTATAAAACATTTTCAGACCCTTATCACCTTAGCTGTCATAACACTGTAAGTTAGGCATGGGGTGAATATGTAATTTTTCACCCAAACAGGGTCACAAACAGGAGTGAAAGGGTGCTATTAATAATCACGCAGGGACAACAGGTGTAACCTGGGGCTGTCCTAGGCAAACTGAGACGCGGACACCCCAGCTAGGCAAGCCGGGGGCAAGCGATCTCAGGTTACTGAAGAAGAAACGCAGAGGGCAAGTGACTTTTCAAAGACACATGCAAGTAGCTGGTAGTGCTGATCTTAGAACCCGGGATTTCAGGCTCCTAATCCAGTGCTCCGTAAACCTTCCCCCAATGCCTCTCCCAGATGCGATCTTCATAGCTTTGTAAATATCCTAGAAAGACACACCCCTTGTATTTATTTAACCGGGATAAAACAACAGCTCTTTCTCTCCCTTCTTTTGTGTTCTCTCTGTCCCTCTTTCAATTTCTCATCGACCCCTAAGCCAAATTACTGGCATTTTGTGAGAGGTCATTGCGGGAAGAAAGGCTTACTCTCAGGGATGAGGTGCCTCTTTCATAAGAGTCAATGTCTGATATATTGTTTTTATTAAGGATGGTCTGCTCAAGAGAATGGTCTTATAATGCTTACATTAGTGTGCTATAAGGCTGAACGCTGATTTGAAATAACATCTACAGTACGCCACAGTCAAAACATTTAGGAGCAATTATAATCATAAAAGGGCCTAAGGGAATTGGAATATTTCAAAACTACCTCCTGGATCAGACAGGGATGAGGAGGAGTCTGGTGGAAACTGGTCCTTTGCTGCCAGTCTACAAAAACTATTCTGTCATTCTTTTCCTCTCCTCTTCCCTGACCCTATGGGAGGATACTCAGCTTTGAAATCCAACAAGGATCTGTGGGTGGCCCTAGACAGTGGAGTGAGGTGGTAAAGGGCCCAGCAGGGGCACCTGGGCATTGTGGGCTAACACCTGGGCTCTGGACTCAGCCTTCTAAGTGTCTAGAATCCCAGCTCGTCACCTACCTTGCTTTATGTCTTTGCCTTTGACGTGCTATGTTTCCCAAGCCTTGGTCTCCTCATCTGTAAAGAGGGTTGTTGTAAAGATGGATTAAACAAACAGGCAGACAAACAGTGCTTCTCCCAGGAATTGATACAGAAAAACAAATCCATACGTGTTTCCAGCATGTCGTTTTTACCATCGTGATTCATTTTTACTAGAAACAGAACTACACTCCCCAATGCACACAGTAGGCTTCGTGTTCCTATCTGTTGGTGTTCTTTTAAAGATTTCCCAGTGTTTTTTTGAATGGCTGTGAGTTTAGAATATTTTTTATATTTTTACATAGCTGAAAACAATCAAAAGGAGAGTAACATTTCACAACCTGTGAAAATGATATGAAATTCTAATTTTGGTGTCCATAAATAAATTTGTATTAGACTATAGCCACGCCCATTCCATTCACCTATTGTCTATGGCTGGTTTCGTACTACCGTGGCAGAGTTGAGTGGTCGCTGTGGGAAGTGGATGGGCCTGACTAACTGGGCCTTTAAAGGAAAAGTTTGCAACCCCTTCTCTAAACGTTCTATTTCCCCCATTTTTAAGTGAAAAGGAGTATAGGTTGGGAGAAAGAGGAAAACAAGTCCTCCGCACCTTCCCAGCATAAGGGAGATGTTTCATAATGTTCAGAAATTAGATACACATATCAAAAGCACGAATATAAAAAGAAAGTATTTAATTTGGGTTGGATAAGTCAGAAGTGCTGTGTGCAACGGTGTAAGTAGCTCACTTTTTTTCAAGATGGAGAATATTAATAAAAACAGCTGTTTATACTAGTCATCTGTGGGTAGGGAAGAGATGCTACATAACATTCAGACACGTGACTCCACCATGGAGGGATGCAGATTTTGTCAATAATCCACGCCCCTCCCACACTGCGAGAGTGTGATAGAATATTAGCAGTGTGTCAGTAACAAGCGTTTACTGAGAGCTGTGCATGGAGGACAGAGCTCGGCTGGGAAGTACGCACCGCTTTCTCCTTTCAGCCGCTTGCTCCTGTCTTTCCCCCTCCAGAAAGTAGACCGAGATGCTAGGGAGTAAATGGCATCACATCATAGGGATGGCATTCGATCTGCTTTAATTTATATGTTAAAAACAACAAGAACCCATTCTAAGGCTTCCACGTATTAACTGTAACAGTTGGAAATTACTTGAGATTGTTGATGTGCCTTGGTTGGGACTTCCTGCGTACCTACTGTGCGCTGGGCACGGGGTACCAAGGCGGTCCACGTGGCCCTTACACCGGGGCCACTCGCCGAGCTCCAAGGCAGCATGTGATGGGGCCAGGAAGGCTGCAAACCGACAGCAGCGAGGGCTCCTTGTTCTGACTTTTCTGCCTTAACATTCTTAGAAACACGCATCTGTGGCTTCCTCCCTGCATCCAGGTGGTAGCGGTACCACTGGAGGGAAAGGAGAACTTGAACGATGTCCAAAGGGAAGGAATGTCGTAATTAGGGAAGTGGAAAATAGAACTGAGCCGAGGGAAGCTGGTTCTGACTGTGCCTGTCTATCCCCCAGACTGTAAATAGGGACCTCGGTGAAGGACGAGGGGCCGGAAGACATCTCTGAAAAACAAACAAAGCAAAGCAAATCAACAACAACAAAACAGAAAATCCCCGAGGCACGGGATTTTGTCGAATTTTATTTTCCATGGTTGATATTTCACCATTGTTGGTCTCTTTGGGTTCCCCAGTGATCAGCCGTTTCCATCCCATGATTGCTGGGCATCTTCCGGCACTTTCTCTGTTGGCTTTGTCCTCTGCTGTCCTCTCTTTCATGTGGTCTACATGATGTGGACCTCTCTCTATGTGACCGTCTACGGGTTTGCATCTTTGGACCAAGTGGAGTGGAGCAGGCTGTTCTTTCAGCTGAGTACTGCTCCCCGAAACTCCGTTTTCTTACCCAGAGCATGAAGAGAAATAAATATATTAATAAGTGCCTACCCCATAGGGCAACAGGGGTGGTTAAAGAAGTAATTTGTGTTACGCTGCTTGCACAATGCCCAGGGCATAGTGGGTGGGTGTCCACTGTGCATTCTCGGAGTTGGGGGTGCAGCAGTGTCTAAAGACAGGATGGGCTTTGGAGGCAGACTTGATTGTGGCTCTTTGGGTGTATTTACTAATCTCAGGATGCCTCAGCTCCTCATCTATACAGTGGGGACAATAATAGTACCTGCCTCTTCTCCATGGTCCCAAGGATGAAAATCGGTGTCTACGGAGTCAGGCATGGCAGGTGCACATAGTATGTGCTCAGTAAATATCAGCTGCAAGGATGATGATTGCGAGTGTTATTTCTTCTTAGCACTTACTTTTTATTAGTGTCTCGATGTCTCCCTGGAGGTGGGCAGCCGTCTTGCAGGACTCAGCGAAGGGTGAAGGACTGTGCCAAGGGAAGGCAGACTGAGCTTTCTGGCCGTGCAGAGCTGGGGAACTGATTCGCCCTCGCTGAGCTCCTCCCTGCTCCCTCCTGTGTGAAAGGGGAGACAGGATCCTGTCTGCGAGGTTCCAGGGAAGACAGAGTGAGGAATGTCTACCGGAGCCACTGACGCACAGCAGCGTACCATGAGTCCTCAGCAAATGCCACTTCCCACTGCCTCGTTCCTTACATAACTTCCCGCAGCCTCCTTGGGGCTGCTGCCTCCTTGGCAGTGAAGCCGGGCGCTGCCTCTTACCCACACGCCCCAGTTAATATTTCAAACGTCCTGCGTTTCTAATTGTGGCGAAGCCTAAGAGCCACCTAATCCGCCCGTGTATTAACTGCTCTGCCTCCAAACGGGTGCCTCCGGACCCAGGCGGACGCTTGCTGAGTTAATAATGACTCGATTCATTCCTCACGCCAAGTGCAAGAACCACATAATCTGCGGGGCAGAAATAACTCCTGTAATGAGAAATGCCGGAGGGAACCCCCCACAAAGGGCCTTGTAGCTTGGCA
>RJWJ010017655.1:0-32667 GCA_004363605.1 Indri indri | reverse complement strand
CAAAATTATAAGTCGGTGAATATGTGTTGTTTGAAGCCACCAAGTTAGTGGTAATTTATTATAGCAATAATAGGAAATTAATACAGAAAGGATTGTATATGTACAAAATTCAAGAGTCCGCAATCAGATTTAGTATGTGAATTTAGCAAGAACATTAGACTCATATTCAAGATGAATCAATTGTATTTATATAAACTTATAGCAAACAATTGAAAAATAAAACAAAATTTTTAATAAACATCATTTTCAAAAAATATCAGATGCCTGGATTATATCTAGCGAAAGATGGCCAAGATCTTAACACGGAAAACCATAAAAGTTTTCATAATTATGAATTATAAGACAATACTGTGCAGATGTAAATTCTTTACAAATTTATCTATAAATTCAGTGCAACACCAATAAAAATTAATCATGTTTTAAAAATTGACATGTTGATTTTAACATTTGTAGGGGAGTGAAAAGTGCACATAATAACCAAGTCAATCTTGAATTTGGAGAATAATGTTTTAAGATATACACTAACAGATATAAAACTTACTATAAATTTATAGTAATTAAGACAGTGTGATATTTGCACACGGGTAGCAAAAACACAAAGGAATAAGATAGAGTTCAGAAACTAACGTACATCTTTGCTCACATGACTCATGCCAGAGGTATCATTGAATGACTCTGAACAATCACCATAGCAAGATTAGGACTGAATGAGTGAAGTGCCTTTCTTTTGTAATTTGGAGAAGGGGGAAATTTTGAAAGGGGAGTAGGGAAGAAAACTTTGCTCATATCACAGATATGTTATTGGGGATATAAATTTTAAGGAGAAGCATATATGATAGTTGATCATTGGAAAAGTAACTTCTTTAAAGTGAATGGTGCCCTAGCAAAGTCTATGTGTCCCACCAGGATTATTCCAGGTGGGGACTGCTGGTTTACCCAGGGAGACTCAGCAGCCCTTATCAGGTCCCACTTCCTAAGCTGGTTGGTAGGTAGATGGATGTTGTTATTTCATTCTGTTTAACTTACAAAAGATCTATATCTTGATTTAATTTTAAATTATTGATCATTCATGTGGTTATTAAATATAATATATAAATATAAATGTAAAAATATATAAAAATATGAAAAATGCAAGTATAGAAATAAATCATCATAATAATAGACACAATTAAAACAGCTTTGCAGTGTCAATATTTTCCTATCAAATTTGCAAAGTCTTCATTTATAGTGTTCAGTGTTGGTTAGAATGGAGAAATGCTAATGGAATGCACACTATCACAATAGTCTTAGGGAATAATTGCAATATATGTCAAGATTCTGAAAAACATCCAAAACTTTGTCTACTTTATGTAAAATGATTTTGAAGGACTTACTTTGTTTTTATTAAGCAGAGCATGGGAAAAACAGTTAAATCTTTTATGATAACTCAGAGCAATAATATAGATTTTAATGTACTGCGATACCACACTAGTCTCAGGTGTCATTGCAGTGTCTCCTGATCTGTGCTGAAATGACCCCAGTCCCTGAACACTGAGCCATCACCAAGAAGGAGCTTATCTATACAAGTCACTTGAGTGCCTCTGCTTTCAGGCTACACACACACACACACACACACACACACACACACACACACACACACACACAATCAAGATTCCTATCTCATTTTGTAACAGAGTCCCTACACTAGCAGAGATCAGGAGCAGGAGACTTCCTTAGGGCCTCTCTGGCTTTATTTTTACAGTATGCATAATAAAATATTTTGCAAAACACTTAGAGACAAAAATGAATGAAGCATACTAAGCAGGATGATTTTGCTGTGAAATGGATAGGTAGGATTATTTAACGGATAAATATTAAGCTGAAAAGAGGACTCTCAGTAATTTGTAAGTGGCCTTGCCCTATTGCCTATTTTAAGCCTATACATTTAAAAGAAGGAACACAATTTCAGGTTGGGCAAATAAGAAAAAAAAGTCAAAACATTTAAAGACAGCATAAAGTCTCAAAACATATTTCAGGAGATGAGCACCTGTGGTCTAAAATTAACAAAATGAAATTCAGTGGAGAGAAATGCAAAGTCCTTCGCTTTGGTTGAAACAATGGCATGAAGAAGTCCCTGCGAGGAGGCCGTGGATTCTAAACTGTGATCTCACACCCCAGAGCTACGTGGCTGCTCCCAGTCCTTGGGAACATGAATGTTCATGGAACCAGTTGCTTCCCACTCCATTCTGTCTTCTCAGAGAAACTTCCTTTCAGTGCCTTCAAGGGAAGATGGGTCTTCCTAACTATTGTAAGCTGCTGCTAATTTTACTCAGAGGTGAATGTTGGTGACACTAGCCAATCTAATTCCCCATCAGCCTAGAAAGCTATCTTCATCCTAGTATCATTGTACATAAAAATTTAGCAACGATTAGTCGGCTATGCCTATCAGGCCTCTGACACCTCCTGGGACCTCATTTGGAGTCTTGCCAGTTGTAACTCTCAGGACTGCCACCTTCAGCTGCCACCTAAAATTAAAGCCCTCTGGTCATTTTGCTTTTCATTAATTGTTATCCTCTCACAACTCTGTGTTCTATAGAACTTTTGGCTTAACATAATTACATACCCCTAAAATGTTTTTTTTTAATTAGTTTTAGTATTTATAATTAAAAATTTGTTTATTTGTACAAATTATTTAGAGACCCCTCTTCAGGTTGACATCAACCCATCAAGTCCAAGTTTCATAATTCTCACTCTTTCCTTATGATTTATTTCTTCTTCACTAAGCATAAATCATTCTTTTTTATGTATATTGTTTAACCCTTGGTAGACTAAAGTCTTGGGGAAAAACTTAAATTTCTGCTTTAATAGATAAATTCACTGTAGCTGTTGCTCTAAATCAGGAATAGTCAACCAACTTATGCTTATTTAATTCAGTTCACTTTAATTAAAGCCAAAACCTGTTCTACTTCCCAGTGAAAAGTTAATAATTGGAAATTCATATTCCATGTTACTTGGAAACTTATATTACATGTATCACCTGATAAAATTTTGTCAGAACTTTGATTTCTCTAATTTATTAAAAAAGTATTTTAGCCTGGATTTTAGATTTCAGGTCAATATGCCTATGACACTGAAAACTAACCTCTTTCCCTGTTTTTACTGTATTCACCTTGTATTTCTAGATTAGGTTTTCTACTACTGCCAATTCTTGGTTTATCCAATGTAGCTACTGTGTTAGTTTTCTAGGGCTGACATAACAAAATACCACATACTGGATGCTTAAACAACAGAAATTTGCTTCTCAGAATTCTGGAGAGTGGAAGTCCAAGACCAGGGTGTTGGTAGGTTTAGTTTCTCCTGAGGCTTCTCTCTTTGACTTGCAGACAGCTGCCTTCTCTCTGTGACCTTTCATGGTCTTACATCTGTGCATGTGCATCCCTGATGTCTCTTTGTGCATCCAATTTTTCTCTTCGTATAAGGACACCCATAACGTCGGATTAGGGCCCACACTAACTGCTTTATTCTAGTTTAATTTTACCCAGGGAGATTCAGCAGACTTTTTCAGGTCCCAGTTGCTCAGCTGATTGGTAGGTAGATGGATGTTGTTATTTCATTCTTTTTTAAATTATAAATGTCTACATCTTGATTTAATAAAGGGCATGTCTCCAAATGGAGTCACATTCTGAGATACTAAGGGTTATTTAACCTGTGAATTTGAGTGGGGACACAACTCACCCTCAAATAGCTACCATCTATTGTTTGTTTATAATGGTATTTCAGGGTTTAATTCTCCTTTAGTCAGTCACAATTTCCCTCTCTTGGCCTGATAATTCATCATTCACTCATTCACTTGCTCAGCAAGTCCCCATTCAGTGGCAGGCCACGTTCTAGGTACTGAGCACACAGAGGCATCACTGCCCTTTTGAACTGGCACTCTTGAAGGAGGAGAAAGACAGCAAATACAGGAACCCACATTTCCATATCATAGCATCAAGTTGTAAGTGGCAATGTTTTTGAGAAAAAAATAAAGGAGGAAACAGTGCCAGAGATTTAAAAGAGTGTTATTTTTGACAGACACTTCTCTAAGTAGATGGCATTTGAACCTGGATTTGACTAAAGTAAGAGAGAAAGCTTTTTGAAAATCCAGGATACATGTCTTCTAGGCAGAGGGACAGCAACAGCGAGAGCCTTGAGTAAGATCATTCTTAGCAAATTTAAAGAGTGGAAGAAAGAAAGTCAATGTGTCAGTCAGGGACCAGACAATGTAGAGTGTTCTGGTCACAGAGGGCCTTTGTATTGTAAGTGTGGACAGAAGCCATTGCTGAGTTGTGACCAGGGGTGTGATGTCACCAACTTAGAGCCTAAATGGAGAGTTCTGGTTGCTGAATAGAGAAGAGGTCACGAGGAGACAGGAATGACAGGAGGATACTCTTGTATCAGACCAGGACCAAGATGACAGTAGTATGGGTGAGATTGCTACAGGTGCAGGTAGGAGCAGCAAGAAGTGTCAGATCCAGGAATCTCCAGTAAAAGCAAACTCAGCTTGATGGACTCCTCAAGTGTGCTAGGAGTTCATGCGAGCAGACTGGCCATGTTAGGTCAGTTGCTTGTGGTGTAGCAGATTGGAGCTGAAAATTCTTCCTTCTGTCAGGCAACAGCAAAAGTTACACTGGCTAAGTGTGGCAAAGTGGAAGAGGCAAAGGAGGTGGGACCATCCCTTGGGCTCAGGAAGGTGATGTTCCTCGATACCTTACAATGTTTCCAATCATTGCCCACAGCTGCAGGTAATAGGAGGAGAATTTTGCTGGGAAACAATTCTCCATGAATCTCCACGCTTCTGCACAGTCAGGGCTTTCTAAACAAGTTACTGGCAACCCAGGTTAAGGACAGATTGAATGGCAAACATGCCTTGGAAGTTAGAAATTATGTGTTGCCCCGGGGCCATTTGCGTACTTTTTAGCATAACAAACCCCTTTCTTAAGTACCTTGGAGCCACTTGTTTACAGTCCAGATTAAAGACCTTTTCCTTCCCCTAGAGATGATGTGCTTATATTCCAAAGCTAAATTTTCTCTGACTCTCTCTCTTCTTCTTCTTCTTCTTCTCTCTCTCTCTCTCTCTCTCTCTCTCTCTCTCTCTCATAAGAAGAGGCACAGAAGAGATAGCCTCCCTATGTGTGGTTTAACTTTCATAACTTTGAGGTTCTTCTCTGCTCCTGCATGTGCAGGTAATTTCAGGCAATCATTGCCTTGCCCCTGGGGGAATTGGGGAATGGAGAGCAAACACTAAGATTGATTTGTTTTCTGATCCAGAGAA
This sequence comes from Indri indri, assembly GCA_004363605.1. NCBI lineage: Eukaryota > Metazoa > Chordata > Mammalia > Primates > Indriidae > Indri > Indri indri. The sequence goes on along the minus strand of RJWJ010017655.1, from coordinate 27,374 downwards.
CTCGTATTTCCTGTTAGGATAAGTAAATAATAAATTCTGCAGTGATTCATCTCAATTAAAAATTCTGCAGTGATTCGTCTTAATTAGAATGTTTCCAAAGTATCAGATTTTGAAACTTGAAGATACATTCATTTTAACTAATCTAGATGGACAGTCATTAATGGTCCTGGAGAATGCAAAATATTTATAATCTATTAACTGTATTTTGGCCACAGGTTTGGGGTTAGTACGATACATAATCACTGTTAGTTCTTTTTCAGAAATCATGAGTGAAATATACTGGGACACACCCAGCAGACTGGAAAGTGAAGCATGTAGCAGCAGCCTATGTAGGAATCAGTCAATATGATGACAATATATGACAAATTCATGCATGGTGCACAACTTTTGATGCTTGTTTGGTGTATGTGATGAGCTGAATTTTTTCTCACTCTCCAAATTCATATGTTGAAGTCCTAACCCTCAGTACTTCTGAATGTAACCATTTTTGGAGATGAGAAAGTGGCAATTACAGTTAAAATAAGTTCATTAAAGTGGGACCCTACTCCAATATGACTGGTGTCCTTATAAGAAGAGTAGATTAGGACACAGCCACACACAGAGGAAAGACCATGCGAAGACACACAAAAAAGACAGCCATCTACAAGCCAAGGAGAGAGGCCGCAGAAGAAACCAACCCTTGGTCTCCAGACTTCTACCCTCCAGAATTGTAAGAAAATAAATGTCTGTTGTTTAAACCACACAGTCTGTGGTACTTCATTACAGCAGCCCTAGCAAGCTACTACAATACGTATGAGAGTATACTGTACACAAATCAAATTATGTTGTCTATGTCGTTGGACACTGACCCTAAAGAAAGAGCCAGGGAGTTTGGGAGTCCTGAAACAAGGCAGGACATGGCAGGATGAGGCACAAAGAGGCTGTCAAGTTGAATCTTGACCCAGGGTGTTTCCTTCCCATCTGTGAAATGAAGAATTTGCAGAACGGTCACTAGTGAGGACACTATTAGGGACCTTGATCTGGTACAAAAGAAGGTAGAAACTGCTGAGAAGGTCAAGTAAATGACACTCACACCTTCACAAGTTGAGGCATGATGATTTCACTTTTACAGAAGAGAAAAATGGGTTCGTAAATCCTACAAATATTTTCCTGACATACAGAAAGTTGTAGTGATGGTGATATCCAAAATGAAATTTATATTGGAAAATTGAGCTTCAGCTATGAGATTATATGGTGAGGAGGAAAAATAGTGAATTGAGAAAGGATTAGAATTAGAAGAGGGAATATTACCAACAGCCATGAGTCACATGTTAGCTGCATGAAATAGCAACTTTGCTAAATTCTTTAATTAGTTCAAATAGTAGGTTGTTGATTTTTCATTTGGACTTTCTAAGTAAACATTTAAGTAACAATTGCATTGTTAACACATAAGCACTGGCTGGAGCCTTCCTTTTTGAAATCTTATACATTTCGTTTATTATTATTATTATTTAATCTTATTTCTCTGAATGGGAATTCCAGTGCAATGTTGGAAAAAAGTAGTGATAGTGGGCTTGACTGTAATATTTCTAAAATTTTACCATAAATTATGATGTTCTGTACATCATTTTCCTGTCAGATTGTGCATTAGGTCACAACTTTTGGTGTTCTTTTTTAAATAATTTCTCTATGTAGAATGCTCTCCCTAAACTCACTCTTTCTTCTACTTTTTGCAGTTGCCTAAACTTCTTTCATAGGTTCTATTTTCTATCGCTTCTTGGCCTTTTGGCTAAGATCAAGTGCAGAAGCTCTATTTTCTTTTCTTTTGGCAAAGTGTTCCTTGATATATTCAGAAAAGTCCTGCGTTTTAACATTTAATGATATTAATTTGATTCTTTATATTTAAGATTTTTAGCAAAATGCTCCACATACTTGTGTTTGTGGTCTTGGCATCTTAAAAAGTCCCTGAATATAAAGTCCCTACCTTTATTTGTCCAGTGAAAGTAAGAAGAAATTTGTGTGCAGTCTTGAATATTAGGAGTAGGACATTCATTAATTGGCACATATGCAGTAGATTTTCAACTTTTTGGTGAGCAGGACTTTGAAACTTGACCTTGTATTTGCTTTTGCATTTCTTTCTCTTTTAGACTTGAAAAATAAAATTCTGAATTTTTCAGAGTGGGAAAAGCAAAACCCAGCCTATGCATTCTCTAGTAATCTCTAACTCTCCTCACACTGTTCTCTACAAATTTGTTTTAAAGAAACCTCACTCTTCAATCTTAGTCACGTCCTGCCCCTGTGAATAACCACGGAGCAGGTAACACTGCTACAGTGTCGTATTAGATTGCTTGCAAGAGTAACTCCTCACAAGACTAACTTGTAGGGGAATTGGTTCCAATGCTTTGCCCTGGAAGGGTTGTTTAAAGGCCAAGTTGGGAGGCAATTCCTGTGCAGCCTATGAGCACATCACTAAAATATGACCAGTGTCAGAGCATATTCATGTTATTTTGAAGACAGGTTTCCCTGAATGGGGTCAGGCAACTTGGTGACAACACAACTGTTTGTGAGCAAAGGGGACTGTATTTATGGCATCCAAACTCATAGTTGTGTTAAAGTATGAGGAAGGACTTGTGATGCCATCCTTTATCTTGATAGAAATATTATTGGGAAGCCTGACCCACTGTGTGGATGCAGTTTTTAATACCAATGCTCTGTGATTTGGGGAATGGCTTTGCAGCCTTTGCCAATATGAAATATGAGCTTCCTGCCTTGAAATATTATGTGCCATCATAGTAAACACCATATGGGTTACCAAGATGATTTAGAAGTACAAAGTCATGCTTCTCTTATATAATCCTGGAAGTTATATTTTCCTTTGAGCAAACAAAATTTTCTAGTGAATTTCTCAAAACTCATAGATCTGTACCCCCAAATTAATTTTAGTGTATGTAAATTATACATAAATAGAAAAACCACAAATTTAAATATATCTGGGAAAATATCAATATTGATAACATTATAATAAAATTATAGCTTATATATTTAGGGATTTCTTAAATTTTATTATGTTCTTCTCTATCATCACCATATAACACGTTCCTTAACTCCCCTAGTGGACAAAATCAATTACCACCAATAGGACCATGGCTCTTTCCCTTTGCAGTGGGTTGAGTAGGGCCTCCCTCCTCATATTATTCAGGGTTCCCCAGAAAAACAGAAGCAAAAGGAGATATATATATATACAGACACATATGTAAGTATATATATATAATGTATGATTTATTATGAGTTATTGGCTTTTATGATTATGGAGATGGAGATGTTCCACAGTCTCCCATTTGCAAGCTAGAGACTCAGGAAAGCTGGTGGTGTCATTTGGTCTGAGTCTGAAGGACTGAGAACCAGGAGAGCTGATGGTGTAAACCCAGTCTGAGGACAGGAGAAATTCTCACACATACCTCTAGAAATAATGTTTAATCTGGGTACCCCATGGGAAGTCAAACTGACACACAAAATCATTCATCACAGCTCTAAAATTCTTGTCTACCTGGAGCCTCAGAAGGTGACCTTATTTGAAAATAGGGTCTATGCAGACATAAGTAAGGAAGTTAAGATAAGATCATACTGGATCAAGGTGGGCCCTAAATCCAATGATTGGTGTCCTTATAAGAAAAAGCTGACACACAGACAGGTGCGAGGATGAAGGCCATGGGAGATGGAGGCAGACTTTGGAGGGATGCAATTGGAGCAAAGGATCGCGTGGAACTGTCGGACGCTGGGAAGGGGCAAGGAGAGATTCTTCCGTAGAGCCTTCAGAGGGAGCAAGGTACGGCTAGTACTTTTATTTCAGACTTCTGGAATCCAGAACTGTTGGAGACTAAATTTCTGTTGTTTAAAACTACCCAGTTTGTAGTAATTTATTATGGCTGCCTTAGGAAACTAATATATTTCTCTTCCTGGCCAGAGGAACTGGGGATGGTGGCAACTTGTCGTGTCCCATGTTGGAAGTGTCCCTTTTTGGAGACCAGGACCTGTAAACCTGCAAGAGTCCAGTGGTATGGGGACAGAAAGCATAAATTCAAAAACCAAAAACAGCAACAAAGCTGCTGTTTTTTTTATCCTTGATTCCTGAGCCCATGTATCCTTCCCAGGATGCAGCATTATATATAAAGGCCTTTGACTCAAAGTTTGTGCTCGGTCCTGGGAAAACAGCACCCATCCTTGGGGCATATCAGCTCTGCTCTGGCTCTCCAACCGTGCCTCTGCCACGCCGTGTCATCTCTCTCTCTGACCAGCCACTTCTGGGTGGTGGGGAATGGGATAAGACTAGTTCAACCCATGGATGTGGGCCTATTCTTGTGCCTTCTTTGCTGGAATGTAGATCCTCTGGTGGCACCTCAGGTTACCTGTCATTCCTGGTTGCTAGATTGATTCTGGCTGAGGCTCACTGAGGATGGCAAGTAAACAGAGGAAATTAAGCATTGTATTAAAGTATTATTTTGCATAAAAAGCAATTTAATAAAATAATAACCAGATTTTTATAAAATATATGTTTTCACTGACATTTAACAACACGCATAAAATATTTGTATTATGACTTTAGCTGTCTTCTTATGTCATACCTATGTTTTCTCTCCTCTGTACTTTCTGGCCTACTGTTAGAACTATTGCTATCTTCATTATGATCATCATCATCTAAGAGTTTGATCTGATGATGATGGGTGGTGTACACTCTAGTCTATGCCTGTGATATAAAATTTTCTTTAATTCAAGTCAGTCGACATTTATTAAGTAATAATGGTGTTGGAAGATGAGTGTCCATTTGAAAGTTCTACCACTTAAGAAAATAAAATAAGTTGTATGAGTTACCTTATTTTGTCTAACCAATGGTCACAACATTTTGAGCTTAAAATGATAATAACCATTTATTGGTCTGTCATAGTTTCTGCAGGTGAGGATTTGAACAGAGGACAGCGAAGATGGCTCATCTGCTCCACGTTTGGATCTTCGGTGGAAGATGTGAAAGGTGGCCCTAGGGAAATTGAAGCTTCCTCATCTGTGGGGCAGGGTTTGACACTAGCTATCACCTGAAACCTTAGCTGGTGCTGTCAGCTGGGACATCTCCATGTGGTGTCTCCATGTGCACTGGGCTTCCTCATGCTATGGTGGCTGGTTCTCTGACAGAATGAGGGTGAGAGCATAAAAGAAAGTCAGGAAGAAGCTGTGTTCTGTGAATGACCTTGCCTCAGAAGCTAGCTAACTTCATTTCTGATGTACTCCATTAGGCTGGGGAATCAGAACATGAACAGTTTCAGCAAGAAGAAACACAGACTCCCTTTTCTGTGAGATGAGCGTCAGTCCCACTGCAAGAAGAGATGTGGGATGGGATGATACATTAGCATGGCTGTTGTTGGAAAATAAACTGCTGCAGGAATGAAAGAACCCATCACTTCAAGCATTTATCATTTTTTTGTGTTAGGAACATTCCAGTACCACTCTTTTACTTATTTTAAAATATCCTATAACTTATTGTTGACTATAGTCACTATGATGTGCTGTCAAATATTGTCCATTATATATAACTAACTATACTTTTGCACCCATTAACAATTCCCACTTTATCTCCAGCCCCTGATACACTTTCCAGCCTTGGGTAACCATTATTCTACTCTCTGTCTCCATGAGATGAATTGTTTTAATATTTAGCTCCCACATGTGAGTGAGAACATGTGAGATTTGTCTTTCTGCACTTGGCTTATTTCATTTAGCATAGTGTTTTCCAGTTCCATCCATGTTATTGCAAATGGCAGGATTTCATTCTTTTTTATGGCTGAATAATTCTGTTGTGTATATGTACCACCGTTTCTATATCCATTTCTGTGTCCATCATTGATGGCCACTTAGGTTAATTCCTTATCTTGGCTATTGTGAATAGTGCTTCAGTAAACATGGGAGTGCAGATATTTTTGATATACTGAATTCCCCTCCTTTGGATATATACCCAGCAATGGGATTGCTGGGTCATAGGTAGTACCATTTTCAGTTTTTTGAGGAACCTGTATACTGTCCTCCACTGTGGTTGCACTAATTTACATTCCCACCAACAATGCACCGGGGTTCTCCTTTCTCCACATCCTTATCAGCATGCATTATTGCCTTTTTGATGAAACCTATTTTAACTGGGGTGAGATAATATCTCATTGTAGTTTTGATTTGCATTTCTCTGATGACTAATGATGTTGAACATTTTTTCATATACCTGTTGACCAATAGTATGTCTTCTTTTGAGAAATGTCTATTCAGATCTTTTGCCCATTTTTATTTTATATTATTTTGTATTGAGTTGTTTGAGCTCCTTATATATTCTAGTTGTTAATCCCTTGTCGGATGGGTAGTTTGATAATATTTTCTTCCATTCTGGGGATTGTCTCTTCACTTCATTGTTTGTTTACTTTGCTGTGCAGAAGCTTTTTAGCTTGATATGATCCCATTTGTCTAATTTTGCTTTGATTGCCAGTGCTTTTGAAGTATTTATTACTTAAAAAATCATTGCCCAGACCAATATCCTGGAGCATTTCCCCAGTGTTTCCTTTTAGTAGATTCATAGTGTCAGGTCTTAGGTTTAAGTCTTCAGTTCAATTTTATTTGATTTTTCTATGTGGTGAGAAATAGGGGTCTAATTTATTCTTTTGCATATGGATACCCAGTTTTCCCAGCACCTTTTGTTAAAGAGACTGTCCTTTCCCAATGTATGTTCTTGGCACCCTTGTTGAAAATGAGTTCACTATAGATGTGTGGATTTATTTCTATGTTTTCTATTCTGCTCTATTGGTCTATGTGTCTGTTTTTATGCCAGTACCATGCTCTTTTGGTTACTACAGCTCTATAACATAGCTTAAAGTCAAGTAATGTGATTCCTCCAGGGTTCTTTGGGGTTTTGTTTTGTTTTTGTTTTTGTTTGTTTGTTTGCTCAGGATGGGTTTGGCTATTCAGGGTCTTTTGTGGTTCCATATGAATTTTAGGATTTTTATATTTTTGTGAAGAATGCCCTTGATATTTTGATGGGGATTGCACTGAATCTATGGATTGCCTTAGGTAGCATGGACACTAACAATATTCAGTCTTCCTGTCCATGTACATGTAATATTTTTCAATTTTTGTGTGTCCTCCTTAATTTCTTTCCTCAATCTTTTATAGTTTTCATTGCAGACAACTTTCACTTCTTTGGGTTGATTTATTCGTAGGTATTTTATTTTATTTAGAGCTATTGTGAGTGGGATTACCTTCTTGGTTTCCTTTCCATATTGTTTGCTGTTGGCATAAAGAAATGCTACTGATTTTTATATGTTGATTTTGTATCCTGAAACTTTACTCAATTTGTTTACTAGTTCTAATAGTTTTTTTTGGTGGCATCTTTAGGTCTCTCTAAGTATAATATCATATTGTCTGCAAACAATCATAATTTGACTTCTTCCCTTTAAATTTGGATGCCCTTTATTTCATTCTCTCATCTGACTGCCTTAGCTAGAATTTCCAGTACTATGATGAATAACAGTGGTGAAAATGGGCATTCTTTTCTTGTTCCAGATCTTAGAGGAAAGGTTTTCAGTCTTTTCTCATTTGATCTGCTACTAGCTGTGGGTCTATCACATATGACTTTTATCATGTTAAACTCCCCCTATACCCAGTTTGTTGAGTGTTTTATCAGGAAGGGGTGTATATGTCTAGAAGAAAGGAAATCAGGATCTCAAAGAGATACTTTCTCTCTGATGTTCATGGCAGCATTATTCACACTAGCTAAAATATCGAAACAATCCAAGTGTCCATTGACAGATAAATGGATAAAGAAAATGTAGCATATACCTACAATGGAATATTATTCGGCCTTTAAAAAGAAGGAAATCTGCCATTTGCAATAACATTGATGAGCCTGGAGGGCATTATGCTAAGTGAAATAAGCTACTCACAAAAGGACAAATACTGCACTATTCCACTTATATGCGGTACCTAAAATAGTCAAACTCATAGAAACAGAGAGTATATTGGTGGTTACCAAAGGGTGGGGGGAGGGAGAAATAGGCGTTTCTATTCAATGGGTGTAAAATTATATAAGGTAAATAAATTCTAGAGATTTTCTCTATGGTATTGTACCTGTAGGTGATAATACTGTATTGTACAGTTAAAATTTTCTTTTAAAAAAGGAGAAAAAAACACAAGTAAATAACATACAATTAGTTGTAAAAAAAATCAGTCACTTGATTTTGCATTTTCAACTAACATGTAACAGTGAAGGATTTTTTAAAAAAGTGTATAATTTAAAAACCTGGCTATTGTGGATGGAAATTCAGATTAAACAGCATGGTTATATACTTTAATATATCTGCTTTCCTATGTAGTAAATTTATTAACATATTAACCTACCTTATTAACTTCTCACCCATAATCAAACCATTTTCCATTCTCCAGGTGTACCTTGTTCTCAGCATTCTCAGTAGATGATATACTTTCAGTGAGGCTTGGCGACCAATGATGGACAAACTTTGAGGTGTGTTCTCCCTCCCTCAGGCTTCGCTGCATTAAATGTGCTCCGTAACCAGTAGAGTCTGATGTTATTCGAGATCCTCCCACATAGCCAATTGGCAGGTTGGTCATTCTCAGCACACTGAAGCATGTGAGTGGGAATGGATTTTGCTGCCTAAAGAAAACAGTGACAGTATTGTTGATTGGTTAAAAAAAGCACATATAAGAGAATGAGGAAGACTTCAACATCCCAAAGTTGTTATTTTTATCAGAATAAGCAATAAGTGGAATTTAGAGTTGGGATATTATTTAGGTGACAAAGTTAGGGATTGTGTTTTCAACTTCATATGTTTTAAATATCACAGACTATTAATACCATGACTATATGTCTATTTTAAATGTAAAACATAAAATAAACACATTGATGTTAAAATATAAGAATATATTTGTGGGTAATCTGTGTTCAATGATTTCTCTTCCATTCCTTTCATCTCATAAAACAATCAACCTATCACCCTTCCCATCGTACACACACACAAACTCTGCATGGTGCATGCATGCACAAACACACACATATTCCTTTTTTGTAATATGTGCTAATGGAGTTACTATATGACCCCCATGTATATACCCAATAGAAGTGAAAATATACAGCCACATAAAACCCACACGAATATTAATAGCAGTGTTATTAGTATTCACAGTCGAAAAATGGAAACAACACAAATATCCATCAACTGATGAACAGATAAACAAATGCAGTACAGTCATGGACCAAATAATGATGTTAAGGCCAAGGACAGAGCAAGTATACAATGGCGGTTTTATAAGAATATACTGGAGCTGAAAAATTCCTGTCACCTAGTGATGTCATAGCTATCATAATATCATAGCCCAATTACTTTAGTTTTTTAATAAAGTGAGTGTAACCTAAGTGTACAGTGTTTATAAAGTCTACAGTAGTGTACAGTAATGTCCTAGACCTTCACATTCACTCACCATTCACTCACTGACTCACCCAGAACAATTTCCAGTCCTGCAAGATCCATTCCTGGTAAGTGCCCTATATAGGTATACAGTTTGTTTTTTTAATTTTTTATGCTTTGTTTTTACTGTACCTTTTCTATGTTTAGATACACAAGTACTTACCATTGTGTTACAATTGTCTATGTTATTCAGTATAATAACATGCTGTACAGGTTTGTACCCTAGGAGCCATAGGCTATATCACATAGTCTAGGTGTGTAATAGGTGTGTAAATACGATCTATGATATTCACACAAGGATGAAATTGCCTAAGGATGCAGTTTTCAGAATGTCTCGCCATCATCAAGTGATGCATGACCATACATTCTTCCAATGGAACACTATTCCCCAATACAAAGGAGTGAAGCACTGATACATGCTACAACATGGATGAAAATGGAAGCGTTACACTACGTGAAGGAAGCCACATGCAAAAGATTACATATTGTATGATTCCATTAATATGAAATGGAGAGAGAGGCAAATTTATAAAGACAGAGAGTAGATTATTGGTTGTTTATGACTGGAGTTAGGGGGTTGGAGAGGGCAATGGGCATGATTGCTAATAGTTATGATCTTTTCTGGAGGGAGTAGTGGTGAGAATATTTTAAGCTTAGGTTGTGGTTGACGGTTGAAAATTTCTTTGAATATACTGAAAACCATTGAACTATACACTTGAAATGGGAAATTTATGGTGTGTGACTTCCGTCTCAATAAACCTATTTATTTATTTTTAAAGCTATTGACAAAAATAGAAAACACAAGGATTGCAACAGTACATTTCAACAGGTCTGTGTTAAAGCAGCATTGGTATCTGCTATGATTTGAGTTTGCCCCCTCTGAAATTCATGTTGACATTTGACCCCCAATATGGTGGGTTGGGAGGTGGGGACTAGAGGGAGGTATTTGGGTCATGAGGGCAGATCCCTCATGAATAGACTAACACCCTCCCATGGAAGCGAGTGCATTCTCGCTCTGCGGGTACTGGATTAGTTACTACTGGAGAGCAGATTGTTACAACAGTGAGTTCGGCTTCCTAGACTTTATCTTGCCATGTGGTCTCTTTGCACAGGACCACTTGCTTCTCTGTTTCTTTGCCATGTTTTGACACAGCATGTGGTCCTCACCAGAAGCCTGCCAGATGCCACTATGCTCTTGAACTTCCCAGCATGCAGAATCATGAGCTAAATAAGCCTCTTTTCTTTATAAATTACCTAGTCACAGGTATTCTTTTACAGCAACTCCAAATACAGTATCTATGGCTTAGATACCAATGCTGCCTTAAATTTCCGCTGGCTTTTTGTACGTTTGCATTTCCCAGTGAGCATCTTTACAGTGACCATTAAGAAGAGGTGCGTCCCGACTATCTCATGTGAAGCCTTGATCTGTACTTGAGCTGTTTCCCCATGGGCAACTCTGTCTCCTACACGGGAGGCAGGGGTAATTTTTAACATGGGGCCCTGAGAAGTAGAATGAAAAATGGTACAAAAAAAAAAAAAAAGCTTTTTACAAAATTGGAAACAATTATGGCTTTCTATCTACTACGCTAATTATAGTGTAGCAAACCAGTATTTCAAAATTGTTCCATTCAATGATATTTCACTATAGTCGATGATTCTTATGGACAATGGGAGATCAAACGAGTGATTTATCATTAAAAGAAAAATTCTGTTCCTATGTCAGGAGATGCGTATATTGCAATCCAGAAGCATTACTGCACACGTACAGTAATTTAATATTACAGGTAAAATATATTGTGTGTTTCATATGTGACAGGTGCTCTTTGATGCAAATTATATGCCTTAGTTCAAAGAAAAATTATTTTCTTCATTGAGTGGAGCATAATCAGAAATTATCCTGTGCCTTTGTTACTATATGAAAAGATGTCTTAGAAATTTTAATATAAATAAAAAGTGTTTGTACCTGGGAATGCACTTTAGAAATTATCCATTTCAGTGTTTTTATTTAATAGTGAAAAAATTGAGAGAGGTGAAAGCCCGAAGGTCATTAGAACTAACTGGTAAAGAAAGGATACAAATGCCAGTGCGCCTAATCCCATTTCATCAGGATACTTTCTTTCGACCTGAAATGAACAGTCTATAAAGAGATGACAGATATTCTAGTTCTGTACGTGCCTCTTAATGCCTGTAGGTGACAAACTTACACAACCTGGATCTAACTTTCCATATTTTTACAATTCCTCACCTAATTTATATAGCTTTTGTGATGCTCAAATTAAATTATACAGATAAATGTGCTTCACAATAGATATATCAACTATTAACCTTAACTCTACCGTCACCTGTGTTGAAATCTGGGATCTACCACAAAAACTAACTGTGCGATTACAGGCAACTTATTAGAATAACCCCTTGCTGTACCTGAGTTTCCTCATTTTTCAACTGAGGACAGCAATAGTAGCTACCTCATAGCTCCCTCCTGTGAGGACTCAACAACAGTGGGATTTGAAAAGTGTTTCAATATCATCATCACCATCATTGTCATTATCATCAAGGAATTATTTAGCAGACGCTAACATGTTTATTGTCTTCTATATCCTTCCTGTATACATGATTTGGGAATAAGGGTTTCAAGATGGTCAGAATTTTGTGGAAATCTGAAAGATCATGATTTATATTCATATATTTGGATGTGGTCTTGACAGAAATGAAAATTAGTCTAGATCACATTTAGTAATTTTAAAACATTATTGCATGAGAGGAATATTTCAAAAACTAATTTAAATATGCTTTTGGGTAAGAGGAAAAGAATCCGGTCAGTGAAAGAGAAGCTGTTGAATTTCAGTATTGTTTTTATTAGTATAATTACCACAAAAAGCAACATAATGAAAAGGAACAGTTGGAACAAATTGTAAATGAGTTTGTATTGTACTTTTGCTCTCAGCTCCATAGCAAATGTGATTACTAAAAGCCAAGGACATATTTGACACACACTTTTGTTATTAACATGGTTACTAAATCCAGGTTTCTATGACTATGACAGTTTTTAAACGGATTTCTTTTCACATGAAATTAATTTCAGCTTTTATTCAGTTTTTGGTTCCAATACACATTGGCAAAAGTAGTCACAATGACTGAAAATGAGTGCTAAGTGACACGGTATCATTCATAAGAGATTTTTATATTCTTTAAAACCAGTGAGCAATAAATGGTAAAATGTATACTTATATAATCCCTGCTGGATAACTATCAAGCCATAAGCTTATTTTAATAAATGAAATTTCAATATTAACATGACAGTTATGTAATTAGCCCGTATTTAAAGTTAACTCAGTAAAAAGATAATAGGATTCCAAAATCATTATGCCAGATTTATTTGGCAGAAATGTGTCTGACTCCAGTTTACCTTTTATATCTAATTAGGAAAAAGGCACCTGAGAGTCATTTTCCTTGAGAAGAGCCTTCGGTGCCAGTTGGAGTCCTGGCCCTTTTGAAGTCCTAGAGCTTCATCATTTCCTGTTTGAACCAAGAGGTGTGTGTGAGTTGCAAAATCCTAATTAATGGATCACCAGTGAGAATGATCGAACTTGCCAGTGAGAAAAAGTTTATGAGAAAATGTGCGGGTGGTGTGGGCTGGGAATGGTAGTTGTCTTGGCTTAGGCTTATCTCCTAAGCCTTGCCTTTTGGCTCCTTTAGCCAAGTTCTTGATATTACAGATTAAGAAAATAAAAAAAAAAATAGAGGCCCAAGAAAGGAAGTTATTTGCTCAGAGATTCACAAGTAGTTAATAAAAGGACTCTAGTGTCCTGCAGTCTAGTGCAGGGTTCTTTCTGCTGTACCATCTTATGGTTGCCCAAGATGTATGATTAGAATAAATTTTGATTTCCATCAATTCAATGGAAATCAAGCAGGGAGGAGCGGGGAGGATGGGATGGGCAAAACTTACCTAACGGGTACAACGAGCACTATCTGGGTGACAGGCACACTTTTAGCCAAGACTCAAGCATTATAAAACTGATCCATGTAACCAAAAAGAATTACGTCCCCGTAATACTTTGAAATAAAATAAAAAGAATACATTTTGGAAAAATACATAGAAGTCAAGTCACTAGCAGTTGTATCTCCTAATGGGAGTAACATTAAAGCAAAGGAAATGAATGTGACTTGTATAATATAAAATGCAAGGAATCAGAGAAAAATAAAGACTTCTTGAATAGCACACACCATGGTGCATATAACGAATAAATAAATATCTTCATGGGTACATGGATTAGTGTGAAGTTAAACTCAATTAGATTGCTAAATCAAATAATTTAATTTTAAAATTGCAAGATTTTCATGTTGCTAAAAAGTTAAAAGTATGTTGAAAAGCAAATCATTCATTTGTAATTTATACCCTAAATTCTTCCAAAGAGAAGTCGTTGAAGCAAAATGAGAGATAACTGAAGTTAGTTATACAGAAGCATAAAATAAAAGGAGGGAGAATACTATGATTTAGAGTTCTAATTTGATGACACTTAATGTAATGTCATGGGGTTAAGGGGACCCTGTGTCCTGACTATTCAGATACAAATCTTAAACTCACCACTTACTAGCAGCATGGACTTGGACAATTTAAACTATGTTTGTCTGAAAGAATGAAGATAATAGGAGTACCTATCTGAGTCTGTGAGGATGAAATGAATCTACCCACACACACATAGAGGCTGAAATAGTGCTCACGGCAGTCATGAAAATGTACTTTGTATTTGTTTGCTAGGGCTGCCATACAAAATGCCACAGGCTGGGTGGCTTAAACAGCAGAATTTATTTCTCACAGTTCTGTAGGCTGGAAGTTCAAGATCAAGGTGTCAGTAGGTTTGGTTTCTCTGGAGACTTCTCTCCTTGCAGATGGCCACCTTCTTGCTGTGTCCTCACATGTTCTTTTCTGTTTGTGCCTACATCCCTGGTATCTCTTCCCCTTCTTATAGAGACACCAGTGACATGGAATTAGAGACCCACCCTAATGGCCTCATCCTAACTTAGTCGCCTCCTTAAGGATGTTATCTCCAAATATGGTCGCAATCTGAAATACTAAAGGTTGAGACATCGATATATGAATTTGGCAGGGATATGGGGACACAATTCAGCTGATAAACAGACTTTTTGGATCTCCTACCTTATGGAGCATAATTGGCTGAAGGCCCAAACTGAAACCCAAAATGTATTTGCTCTGAGGCCACACTTCCCATAAGCCACTGGCCCAGCATTACAGGAGGTCTCAGAAGGCCTCTTTCTATAAGACTTCAGGACTCTATATGGTTTTGCAGAAATTTTCTTAGAACTGTATTGCATTCTACATTTCCTTCTGTCCTTCCTTCCTTCCTTCCTTCCTTCCTTCCTTCCTTCCTTCCTTCCTTCCTTTCTTCCTTCCCTCCTTCCTTCCTTCTTTCCTTTCTGGTTCCATTCTCCATAGAATTTGAATATGATTTAGTTACCATATATCTATTTTAAGGATGTGTTAAAGCATTTTCTTATTGAAGAGCTACGTCAATTACAGTTGCTAAAAAGCTGCTTGGTTTTGTTTCCAACCTGGGCAAACCTACTTTTATGTCAAGCAACGAGTAACCAAGACATATACTTTACAGGAACAATTATGCAAGAACTCTGTAAGGCATCATCATCATTTATACAAAATCTACGCTGCTCTTAGCACCTACAATCTTCTAGAAAGGTTGACTGGTTTAGCAGAAGTATTGACAAGTGGTGAAAATCCATCTGAAGGTGTTCAAAGGGATCTGGAAACTTTGTTTCCTGACCATGTGTTATGTTGGTAGGTGATACCATGAATATAACCTCAGCTGCTTTTGTAAAGTTTCCTCACTGATATTGATTGAATATGGTAACCAGTTTGTACCATGATGAGGAGTTTTATGGACAAATGTATTCAATATCCATTTGAAATCATCTGGTTCCTCCATGAGGCTATCTTGGGAGTGTCAGAGATTACCTGAGTGAAAGGTACAACCAGATAGTTTCAACTCTAGCTTATAAAAACTGAAACTAAACAATTATTATTTTATAATGGCCTGTTCGAATCTCTCTAGAGATCGATCTTCTGAAGGTTTAAATCTTCTGGGTTAAGATTTGTTTGGGATAATCATCTATAAGAGAATTTCTTTTATCTTCCATATTGCCTCTTTTCACATGGACCTAAACCTTTATAATAGCCATCTCTCTAAGTAAATAGGGGTGCTTCTAAAAGTTCCTTAACTCTCGTCCATTTTTGTTTTGTTGGGGGCTTCAGCTACTGAGAAACCCCTTTTTTTCCAAAGCACCCCCAATCATGTTCTACTCCAGAAGCAAATCCACTGTCAGTGTATGTCACTCTCTGAACTTTAGTTGAAAAGCTCTAGCAAGTGAATAAAGTTCTGCCATCTGGGCTGATTTATCTCATGTAAAAGATTGCATTCTGAAGGAGAGCTTAAATTAGTGAGAGCATATCCTGTTTGATACCCTCCAGTTTTGGTTTTGAGTTATGATCTATCAACAAATAATGTTAGGTCAGAGTGTTCAATGAGAGTCTCCAACACATCTGACTGGAGCATTGAAATTTCCCTAATCTGGGTAAGATGATTCTGAGGTCCTCCTGATCCTTCTAGAGGCAGGAGAGTAGAAGGTCTCAGGGTGTTACAGAACTCAGCAGTCTGACTGAGAACTATGAGATCAAGCATGGAGCCTAGACTAGTTCAGTGAAAGTATTGACAAGTGGTAGAGATTGTCCTAAGACCAGGGGGACAAGTCAAAAGTGAGGTTAAAATAAGTGATCGGTTTTTGGTGTTTCCCATGAACCACAAAAGGAGAAAGGGGTTTGTTCAAACCACTCATGCACAAATAGACAAAAGGGCTTCTTGAAGTTAAGGAAACCTAGGGAAGGAAGGTTTTGAAAAACCTTCCTTACGTTAGACTCAGATGATAGGTCTGAGTCTTTCCATTGCTTTTGGCTTCAAGGGATATTGGGGAAAATTGGGTAACCATATGGTAGGTAACAGTTTAATATATTCTGTTCCAATTATTTTCTATGCCAGTGGAATTTTTAGTCCATAAAATGTCAGTTACGATGTCAAGATCTCCACCTGAGGTATGCAACAAATACAATGGAGAAGGCAAAGGTATATTCAGATATAATGCACAACTTGATCATGAATAGAGGAGTCCTCTGAAACTTCTGGTGTGCATTTAATATGACAATTTCATTTGCAAAATAATTCTTTCTCTATGAAATTTGCAGTGGTGTTATTAGACAGTATGAAGGAATGTTTTTCCGTCAAGTGCCCAAGTGTTAAAGTTAAGGATTGGGAGGTAGGAAAATTCTGTGGGTTAATCAAAATGCCTTCTACTTGTGTGATATGTTTACTCTGAGGAAGAGGCAGGGTTTCGTGTAGACAGAATAGCACCCATATCCACCAGGAATGGATGAGATTGACTGTGTACATTTATAGTTAATTTACCTTGATTATTTAAAGGTAAGACAGGATATTGGGCATTTTCTTCCTTCCTTGGAGCACCCTTAATGATATGAATGGAGGGATTTTTCATTGTCTTGGTTTTTCTTTCATATGATGAAAAAATTTTTATTCCAGTGCCCCTTCTGTTACAATATCTGCAAACGTTCTTGTCAATGTACGATCAGTTGCAATGTGGGCCATTTTACTGTCTAAATCCAAGGCCATAATTTTATTTTGGATCTTGTCTGGATTTTGTTGTAAGACACTTTTAATGTGTTCTGAGATGGTGTAAACTTTTGGATTGTAATGAAAGTAAGTATAAGAAATAGAAATTTTTCCTGGTGGAAGAGAAGATTTAGACTTAGATGACCCCAGTGGGAGCTGGCGATGGTTGGTCAAAAGGGATGCTTATGGACTTTGTGTCTGTGGCCCCAAACTCAATGGTTGCCTCCAAATGCAGAACTGACAATCTCTGCTTCTTGATAATTGGAAAACCAGAGAGAATGTTTTCTCTAGATTAAAGCCACACACTCAGGACAAAAAAAAAAAAAAAAAAAAAAAAAAATGAGGTGGAATGAGAACTTCATCCAATTTTATTGGTGACTCACAGGAATGTTTGAATGCATGCCGATCTGGTGAGAACTGCAGACTCACTAGTGTATGAAGCCAGCTCAGGTGACAAGGTTCCAGGGGCTATGCCTGTATTCTACACTGTGATTCTCCTTACTATGAAAAACAATACTTTCAGGCAGCACAACACGAAACAGAAGCATAAGAGGAAAAGGGGGTGAAAAGGAATGGCCAGAAATCCACCAAGGATGCCAAACAAATGGAAACTAATAGCAGCACCTGGGTACCAAACTGAAAGTAGTCAAGGAACCAAACACAAAGGGATGAGACTTCACACCTGTGCTGACTGACTTACCACATTGGCAGAGACTCGACAACCCACAGTGGCAAGGCACAAAGGGCTTCCATGGGTCCCACGCCCATTCGAAGCCTTGAGTTGGCAGCGATGGGCAGTGTAGATCATTTCTTGATGGGGCTTTCAGGAAAATTATGGAAATAAATTGAACCCACCGAAGTGAGAAAAAAACAAAGGTTATTTATTCAAAGCTTGCTAAAGTAAGGGAATCAGCCACCATCAGTGGTGTTTGGCAGAGATCCTAAGGCAGGCAGAGGAATGGGAAGGATTTGTAGTGAAAAAAATTAAAGAGAATTCTCAGGTATGCTCTGATTGAAGGTTGTTGACATGGGGAAGCTGGAAGCAGGCTAGTTAAAAGTGCGGCATCTCACATGATTGGTTTTGGAAACATGTTTGACTTTCTCTAGTTGGTCTTGAGTTGGAAGCAGCAGTGATAAATAAAAAAACTAACAGTCATTGACCAAGTCCTGGTCTTTCTGGGTCTATTGTTGTAGAGATTGTTGTTTGGGTTCCTGAGGAGGTTGCTACAGAGGTTGTGAGTCAGAGTTCTATTTTCATGCATGGTCATATGATCTGACCATTGTCCATTTGTATATTTGGTCTCTGTGTCATCATTATTAGTAATATCCACCAGACACATATGGCCCCAGTTTTGTTGCAAAGAAAGAAGTAAACATTGGAGCAGAAATTTCTGGAGCACAGAATTGACTCTTCTTCATTTGCCTTTAAATAACATATATAAAACTTTTGATTTTGAAATTACTAAATATCATGAGTACGTTTTAAAAGTTTGCCTACAAAAGCATCTCTAAAGTCCATACTCTGTTGCAATATGGGAGTTTAGTGCAGGGGCAAGCATATGTTACTGTGATTTCCTTTCTAAGAATCCCTCTCAAAAGGAAGGGTGTCTTTGCCCTACTTTGTCTTTCCTTCCACATGACTGAATTAGAAGTTCATTATATCATGGTTTCACATCTCTCTGTGAAGATTTTATGTTCTGGCTTGTATTTTGAATGGAAATGCATACATGTTTCTTAAAATGTGAATGCATGTCTTCCTAACTTTCATTCTGTGTGTTCCATCTGAAATTGCCATCTTTTCCAGACTAGATTTCTTTTCTTATATTTCCAGTTCTTTTTTCCTCATACCATTCAGTCATTCGGTTCCCAAAACTTGAGGCACGTACTCCTAACTCTACCTTCAAAATCTCTTCATTTGTTGGTGTCTTGAGTGTAGCTAACTCTACCTTTAAAATATATCTTGAATCTATTTCTTCCTCTTGGGTTCCACTGACACTTCCCTAGTTTAGTTTCTCATTAAGTTTCACACAGGATAATGCTCTCCCACATCCCGGCCATTCTCAGTCTGACTCAACATAACCATTGCTGTCAGGCTAATTTTCTTTAAGGCTAAAACTGACCATTTCACTTTCCTGTTGAAAAACTTTTTTTAGACCTTTTGTTATACAAAGTAAAGCTCACACTTCCCAGTTGTGTGGTGCATTGTACTGTTTGTCATCTTCTGATTCTCCCTTTTCCTATTTATGGGCCATTTTAACTCTTAATCGGAGCCTCTTGTGTTACTTTGTGTGGTCAGATCCACATCAAAGGTATCTATGTACACGTCCTGCCTTTCCTATTGAGCAGAAAGATTTATGAGTAGCACATTCACGCCCGACTCATCTTGTTTTCTATACAGCACTTAGAATAATTAATGGCATTTATCGAACAATAAACATCGAATATCTGAGTCAAAAAACAAGTATGAACGTATGTGATGAAAACTTCAGTGACAGTGGCAAAATACAAATTTTGATAAATACTACGATTGTGGCAAAAATTATGTGCTTTGGTATTATAGAGATTAATTTCTTCTTTTTTATTTCAGCATATTACAGGGGTGCAAATGTTTAGGTTACGTATATTGCCTTTGCCCCACCTGAGTCAGAGCTTCAAGTGTGTCCATCCCCCAGATGGTGCACACTGCACCCATTAGATGTGAATATACCCACCACCTCCCCAACTACCCGCCTGACCCCCGATGAATGTTATTACTATATGTGCACGTTAAGTGTTGATCAGTTAATGCCAATTTGATAGTAAGTACATGTGTTGCTTGTTTTTCCATTCTTGAGATACTTCACTTAGGAGAATGGACTCCAGCTCCATCCAGGAAAATACAAGAGGTGCTATTGTTTTTTGTGGCTGAGTAGAACTCCATGGTATACATATACCACATTTTATTAATCCATATAGTGATTCATTTCTACAGTGAAAATGTTAAATAAGGTTTGGATTTGAAGTGAATCTTGAATGAATTTTAACAAACAACAGAAAACACCTTGCTAAGGAGAGGAAATAATTTCAGGAAAGTTTTTGATGTCCAGTTACATAAGCATCTTTATCTAGTTTGATAACAGAGAATATTGAGTATCATTGGAATTAGTCCCTAATTCTCCCCTCTTCTCTGCCTTTCTTCTAAAGTATTAAAATAGACGTGGAACTTCCCTCCTTTGTGTTCTCACATCACTTTGCATATATTTCTAGTAGAGCTCTTGTCACACTGTGGGAGCTTTCAGTGGCCTGTTGGAGTCACTTGCACCAGCTTACAAGACCCAGTTGTGAGTGTCACTTCCCCAGTCCATGTTGTGCCATGGTGGGAGTATTTACATCATGAAAATGTGCAAACAATACACATTAGTGTTTTATTGTTGTTGGTTTTTTTCCTTTCTTTTTTTCACATCAGATGGGTAATGTACCAATGTTGTAACCAGGTTTGAGGGAGGCACATCTCACACATGAGTGTGAAAACCCAATCATCGTGTTTATGAATTTATGAACTACGAAAGGGTCAGTTGTTTTTTGAAAGCTGTTTGTTAAAAAATTACCAGCACATCACTGACTGCTTATTAACCTGTCTGACTTCTTTTAAGACTGTGATCTCTTAGAATGAAAATAGCATCTTACTAAAGAAAAAAAATAGAATGGGAACTAAACGATGGACACACATGGGCACAAAGAGACATAAAGGTCATTGGAATCCAAGAAGAGGAAAGGCCAGGGGTGTGGGGGGTAAAAACTTACCTATCAGGTATGAGGAACACTTCTGGTGATGAGCACACTAAAAGCCCTGGGTTAAGCATTATACAAGATATCTATGTAGCACAAACATTTGTACCCCCTTAATATTTTTAAATAAAAACAAACAAATAAAACAACAACAGCACTTTCCCCAAATAGAATAGACATAAGGAAAAAAAAAATCAATGCCTTGGAGAATAAACTAAATTACATGTCCTGGTAATTCGAACATGTGATTTAAATTTGAATGTTGAGTGCACTAAATGTTATAAACAGTAGTAACTAAAGTTGTGAAAAAATAACTTTAACTCTTCTGCTATGGAAAGAGAATTAAGCAAGATCTGAGAAATATGCATTCTCTTCACTTGAGTTCAAGAAAATAGTAAGAGCTGGCTTACTGCGGGAAGTATTATAAGAAAGAGCTCTTAAAGTTACCACTTAAGAGTCTTTCTGATGAAATTTCTGTTTTACTTTTGCATAAGCAAAATTTATATGCAAGATTGGCCCCATCTCCTTTCTTCTTTAATTTAGTAAGAAGGAAGTGTTACAAAGGGGTTCTTAAGCTAAAGTTTGATTAAGCAGAATATTCCTTTGTAAAACAAATAGGTGAGCTTGATGTTACCATGA
This sequence comes from Indri indri, assembly GCA_004363605.1. Classification (NCBI taxonomy): domain Eukaryota; kingdom Metazoa; phylum Chordata; class Mammalia; order Primates; family Indriidae; genus Indri; species Indri indri. The sequence continues at coordinate 5,770 of RJWJ010017655.1, read as the reverse complement.
AAACTAGGGAATTTTTAGCCTTTCTGCAACCCTTGCTTTGTCTTGTATGCCAGAAACCATTACTCTGCCCTGTAATGATATTGAACACTGCTGGCTCAGGGGAGAGATGAGAAGCCAGTTGGATCAATATCTGGAGAGGAAGTTCTTGGGTAAAACAAAATGCATGGCTGCGCTATCTAGGGTTGTTTTCCATCTTGGGAATTTTTAACCAGTAGAATCACATTCCAGGAAATGTGGAAATGGCTATGACTCACATGAACCCAGCCAGCATTTACCAAGGTGGCTCCATTTATTTTATGATAACATGATCACTTTTCCTAGGGGTCAGAATTTGTGCTAAGCCGTGGAACTTCAAATCACTGGGATCAATTCTCACCGTTGCACCAAGAAAGACCAAGCAAGTATGGCTTATCAGGGGGACAGAACAATGTTTTCGCCTTTTGGGGTCTGTCAAGCAAAGGATACCATGTTTGGTTATTGCCACCATATACCTATTGGATTGAGAATTGTAGCCATGCTTCCTTCCTAAGATTAATGTCTCAATATTTTTTATAATAGCTTGGAACAAAAGTGTAAAGGTCTTAGAGATGCCTTTCCACTCTGACCTGAATCAGAAAATACATTGACATAAATTTAACTTGCCCAAGTATCTTTAAAAGTTCCTCTAGAAAGGATAAAATTCAGATCAAATGCTTCTTCTTTTATTAGATGTTTCCCGCCCACATCAGATATGAATGATTTAAGTGGCTGTAACTATCCAGCATGGTTTGCCCACTTACAGGACATTAATCACATCTCAACTTGAAGTCATTGCCTGTCTGACCTCCTCGCTAAATCTCTTGGCGGGTAAAGTTCTGATTTTAAAGTGGAGGCAGTACCAGCATCCAACTGTGTTTTGCATGTGGTGGGCACTCCCTGTGTTTTCTACGTGTGAACCACCAAATGTTAATTCTTGTGATTTCTCTCACAACTCCGCAAAATGCCATTTACATTGATATAGTCAGAATATGCTTGCTCATGTATTTTATGGTGTTCAATTTCATAATGGTTTTACTAATTTTACATATTTACTTGAATATTACGAGGCAACCTGTTTTCAGTGCTCTTTTTATTTCCCAAATGGCCATTATTGAGCTCTTTTTTCTTTCCATTGTCATGGCCAGCCCCTGAAGGCCGACGTGTTGGGAGCTGATGTGTTTAAGGAGGTCCAAGATCATGAACAATCCTCACAGGGAAAATGGGATAACGGACCAATAATTGCAGCTGATTGTGGAAATAGATTTTCACCCTGTCATGAGATAAAAGGGAGTGTTGTTTAATTGCTGTAAATGTGTCCTATGCCTTCAGGAATTGCATTCAGCAGATATTGCAATGTTACACCTGGGAGTCTAAATACGGTTTTGTACAGATTGCTGATTATTATTTTTAGGTCTCTGTAATCTCTTGTCTTAATGTGCTGTCATATGAATGTTCTGATAATACCATGAAACAATCCCATGAATTGAATTAATGTTATACCAGTATTCATGAGAAGGGTCAGTATATTTGGTGTACTTAAATTTTTACTTTAAAGAAAGGTTACATATGCAGACATAGATAAGAAAAAGAACTCATCAAACAAATTAATGATACAGAAGTGATGTTATTTTAATGGACTTTGCATCAATTATTGTATGAAACCTTAACAAAATAATTGGACAATCCATTGAAAGAAAATATGGCAAATTTGGTACTGGCACAGTAGAGGTGTTAAAAATAATTTTATAAACAGTGATATTATCTTGCAGGGAGCTTAAATTAATTTTTTAAAGAGATCTGAGTTGTAATTCTTACTTCAATCCTTGTTGTTGATCCTTTCCTGCGACTTCTGTCTTATTTTTTTCCATCTCTAACATCAGAAAAATCTAAATTTTCATTTCAAAACTGTTAGTGAAGTATTTTGAAGCAAAACAAACAAAAAAGATAAATGGCATGAAGCAAATCATTATGATTGTTCTCAATGCTTATCAACTGATACCAAAATAGCAAGTATTTTATTGGTGGCATACATTTTTGTCATTGAACAAAAAAGTGAGCATTGTAATAGAAATTTATTATTTTCCAGACTCTGTCAGTACTTACTTGATTAGAAGTTCAAGTCATTTTACCTTTCTGCACTTCAGTTTTCCTGTCAATAAAATAACGGTTTTTGATAATTGTGAGGGCAACATTCATATCCTATAAGTATGGTGCTTGTGTATGAATGTATGTGTGTTTTAATAAAAAAATCAAAGCGGTTAGCAAACAACTGTGTTGTATCATTGGCCAAAAAGGTATTTCTTAGAAAACTTCAACTTGCTTTTGAAATAAATAAGTAAAATATGTTTTTAAACAAATAGGAGAGAAATATTTATCATTGTAGGTAAGAAAATTTGCTGTTTAAGGAACATATTTAAAATGTCAGAAAAATGTCAGGTTAAGGCATTTCTGAAAAATCACTGAGGCATTTCATGTATGGCTCTGGGTCCATTTCCATTTGTAAAGTGTTACTTCCTCGTTGCAGAGATTATAGGATTTAAAAAATTTTTCCCGCAAATATCATTAAAGGTGAAATTCTACTAGTGCTAGTGTTATATGTTTTTATAAAGGAAAATATTGGCACTTAGGTTAGATAATTTATAGAAAACCAAATCATCCCAATCCATGATTTGTGTGAATGGTGTAAATTTTATGAAGCATGGGACTTCACAAAATTTACACATGAAATATTATTTTTTTCCTACAAGGAAGTCAGAATTAGCTTTATTTTGGTGATTTCACCTTTGGCATATAATTAGGCAGGAAAATGGTTTTTATTTACCGGGATCTCTTTCTTAATAAGGAAGCAGGTAGACCTGGATGCTGAATTCCATTGACAGGAAGAAGGGAAATGACTGGAAAACAGCCTGGGGGCAGAAATATCAGAGACTTGTAAACCTGATGCTGTCTGGCACTCAGATTAAATTCTCACATGAAGACTTGCACATGGAATTTTTTTTTTTTTGATAGCTTTCCTTCTATTGCTACTGCTCTAAGGAGGGAAACAAATACATAAATCTCACATCCAAGCTCTCGATAGAAAACAACACTCTGCCACCGTCATTGCATTTTCTTCTACCAAGAAAGCAGGAGGGAAAACACTAAAAATCTAAGTTTTATGCTCTTGTGGATAGTTTTTTTCTTTTTTTTAATTTCCCCAATTCTTTCCCCAATTCTTCGGAAGTTTGCTTTAAAATACCTCCTAAGAAGAATATTTCTAAGGTTTGGATTTGAATAAAATTATTGAGAAAATTAACTGTATACTTGAAATGATAGAGGCTTTTACACTTAAATCTTTTTCAGATGATGGCTTTAAAATATGTACTTCCAAAGAAAGAAGAACATTTCTCATTTTAGCATCCTTAGAGAAAACCATGGATTTACACTGGTTTTTCACAGAGGAGAAAAGATCAATTAACTTGTAATCACTGAAGCAACATAAATTTTAGAAGTCTAAAGTAGGTACTACTCTCTGTGTTTCAAAAATTGATTCCTGTTTTTGAATAGTAACAAAGGAACCCTCGATTACTCATAGATGCCTGCCAGTTTCTTAGAGACTGCCCACCCCAAGCAATCGGGCAACACAGAAATGAATTTGAGCATAGTCACAGGAATATGAAGATTAGTGTACTGTGTTATGAGATGTCGCTTTGTCCCAGATAGCCAATCCAAGTAAAATTTCAGTTATTTTAGCATGTTTTATAGGCTTTCTGTTTGATATATTTTTACTAACAATACTTTTGAGATGTCAAAATGTTAAAAACATCTTTTTCTGTACTATCCTTAAAACATTACATTTTACTCCAAGTTTTAAAAGATGAAAATTATCTCCTCTCCATAGAGCTTCTATTTCCCTTTGCTTTAAAATTTCTCAATTTCTATCTCAGTTCATCCATCAGAATCCTACATATGTTTATTCCTGTACTGTTGTTATGAAAAAATACTTCCCTTATCAAAATAATACTGTTTGTTCTTAGGTTTATTACACCGTTTTAATTTGACCAAGTAAGAGAATATCGTGTCTTAGAATTTTTAAAATCAAGGTATGATAGTGTTACTGCTTTAATATTTTATTTTTTAAAAAATCCCAGTCTGATTTTAATATAATTCTGCATAGCCTTGCTAGGATTAATGCATGGTCCATAAAATTATACATTAGATTATTGAGACAAACCACCGTTTTTAAGACAGTGTGAATGAAACTTTTATAATTAATTTTCCTTCAGCATTACCTATATGTATAATATTCCATCACATTTGAATGTGTCTTCCATTTGACTTCCATATCATTTTCTACCAAGAAAGCAGGAGCGAAAACACTAAAAATCTAAGTTTTATACTCTTGTGGATAGTTTTTTTCTTTTTTTTAATTTTCCCAATTCTTTCTTTGGAACTTTGCTTTAAAATGCCTCCTAAGGAGAATATTTCTAAGGTTTGGATTTGAATAAAATTATTGAAAAATTAGCTGTATACTTGAAATGAGTTTTCACATACTGATCAACTTCACTGGATTGTGATATACTTGGGAGGTCACTATTTTTAGATTTCTAGGATAAAAATGATATGATTTTGAAGGTTTATGACTTATAAATCTTAAAATATTTTCTTTCTGATGTCATAAAATAACCACACATAATAGAATAGAATATATTATAGGCATCATCTTGTCTATGAAAATATTATGCATTTATTAATTTTCTTGGGGAAATCAAAATTATCAATGAATTAAAAATAAAACTGGAGGATTATAAAGCCAAGATAGTAAATATAAATTAGCCAGAACAAATTTCAAAGTATGAGTCTTTTATGTACACTTAGCTCTTCCTATTATTTCAGGTTATCTGTGAAAGAAAAGCAAATTTTCCAAGAAGTTTCATTTTTCACTGTTTCAAAAATAATATTCACATGATCAGGAAAACTGAACATAAAAAAGAATTAGTGATGCCATTACGTCATTTGTAAATTTTTGAGCAAGAGCATTTGAGACTAATGAACTCCTATACAAATTGGCATAAATACATTATTTAGAGTAGAAACACATTAAAGAATGACCAGGGGAAGATGACAAAGGATTCTTGAAAGTAATTTATCTAAATATAAAAGTCAAACATCTAAACTCTTTCTTGAATATTCACCATTCAAACATTTTTAAAAGAGTTGATATTTGAGAGATTTCTTTGTTCTAAAAAATTTAGATGTGATGATGAAGAGTGAATTTTTTCTTTTTTGGAAACACCAAGAAAATTGACTCTAGCTATAAATGACTATTCTCTTTGAAGAGGTTCAAAATTGGTTTGAAATCATTTGGAAAGAGCCTGCCTTACCACACATTAAAATTTCACGATCTCTTAGTGTAAAGAGCTGTGTTAGTTTTCATGTGTGTGAATAAATGTATGTGCACATAAATTTTGTTTTTTGGTTTACATTATATTTTAGTCTAAAATCTTTAATTTTGTATTTCATAGAACTGCAAGTATATAAACCTGTAAAATCCCCATTACCAGTGAAAGACTTCCTGGATTTTTATTAAAACACTTAAATTGGACTATTAATAATCAGACGCATCACTGGTCTAAAAACACATACTTATCATTGACTATTCTCTATAGTTTATTTGTTTCAGTTTTTATTATTCTTTATTGTTTGTGATCAGCCATGCAACCAGAGTATTCATTTCTGTTTAGTTAATTTGGATAAGAAATTTTGCAATAGA
>RJWJ010017654.1:0-32649 GCA_004363605.1 Indri indri | reverse complement strand
CGCCTCAGGAGCCTCAACCCCTCGCTTCACCCCGTGTTTTCTCCTGTCATTCCTTAAGAGCTCCTTGTTCCTTATCCTCTACCATGATTTGAAAATCCACTGCTCGTCTGACCCCTGCATGTGTCCCCTGATCACCTCTGGCTGACCCAGACTCACATTCTTCTCCCTGGCTGCTGTGTCCACCAACAGTGTTCGCCCATCCTCAAGCTGCAACTATGGTATATCCTCAGCTGCTGAGCCTGGAACCTTGGCCCTCTAATTCTAGGTCCACGGGCTGTTACTTTCACCCTGTTTCTATTGCTTTTAAAGAAACATGACTCAAAAGCCTAAGATTTAGTGGGAGCTAAGGTCCAGAGCCTGACCAACCCATTGAACTAGAACATCCCTAGGTCTACAAAGGTGACAGAGAATGATTGGATTATAATATGCACTCAGTAAATGTCATTGAATTGAACACAGTTTCTCTAGGATTTCTGGAAAAAGGATCTCTGCTTCCCTTAGACTGAGGGGAAGATTCTGCTGTAAATACTGGGCTCTGGATTCACGAGCACCTGTGAAACAAAGAAAGAGATGAGTTCTATTTGCTGGGTGTACCCTCCCGGTCTACTTGCTGCCACTTTCACTTCCCATCCTTGGAAACGCCAAAGATCTTCCTCCTTTCTCACTGCACGGAACTCACACTGGCACCTCCCTGTTCCTGGAATGGCCCATGTTCTTCCCCACTGTGGCGGACTGACTCTAAGGTGCTCTTCATAATCCTCATCTTCCAGTATTCATGTCCTTATGTCATTCCCCTCCCCTTGAATGCAGGATCTGCAACTTGCATTGAACCAACGAATACGGTAAAGATGACAAAGTACACGTGATTCTGCTACATAAGACTGTGGTTTCTGTCTTGGTCATGAAGAAGAAAGGTGCAATGTTGTGAGCTACCTATGGAGAGGGCCGAATGGCAAAGGACTGAGGGTGGCCTCCAGTTGACAGTAAGAAATGGAAGCTCTCATTTTGACAGCCTGCAAGGAACTGAATGCTGCCAATAACCGTGTGAACAGGGAAGTGGACCCTTCCCCAGTCGAGCCTCAGATGAGACCTGAGCCGTGGCTGACACCTTGAATACAGCCTTGCAGAAGACCCATCCGAGCAGTATCTGGACTCCTGGTCCACAGAAACTGTGAGATGATAAATGTGTGTTGTTTTAAGCTGCAAAGTTTGTGGCAATTCATGATGCTACAACTGATCACTACACTCACACCCTAGGGCCTTTTCACTTGAGGCCCTCAACTTGGCATGCTCCACTCCATACCCTTTGCGTAGCTTCCGCCTTCTCACCGCCTCACCCAGAACATAGCAGAACTGAGCTGGGTCACCTAACACTCTTCCCCATGCCTCCTCCCTCGCCTGCTTCTACCCAAGAGACCGGAAAGGCTAACACCTCACTTTCTCAGCCTCCCTTGCAACAAGGAGTACCACGTGACCCCATTCTGGCTCAGGAGATGTAAGAGGAAGCTTACTGGGTGCGGTTTCTGGAAGAACTTCTATTCTACTCATAACAGGAAACAAACACGGCTCCCCTTCCCAGACCCTGATGGAGAGAGGCACGTAAGTGCCTGCGTTTGTACCAGTTCAAAGCTCATTGGAGAGCTGACAGACCTAAACACCATCCACACAATGGCCCGAGCCAATCTGATCCTTGTCTGGAGAATTTGAACCCAGGAATGCATAAACGGTAGCAGAGGATGATGTTGTATATAATCTGAAGTTATAGAGGTGCGGTGACCAGGAGACTTACATAGGAATTATTCAATCTGGATTGAGAAGAATGGCACAAATCCATATTTTAGCAAAAACAAGAAACCACACAATAAGAAGAGAAGCTTCCCAAGAGCATTCCAGACTCCACGAGGCCCAGCAGTCATTTCTGAAATTGAGTTATCTGATATTCCTCAGTGTTCTCTCAATTAATCTCTATTTTATCTGAACTACTGCCAAAGGGTTTATCTTTCTCAATATTAAAAATTCCTGGTCGGGCGTGGTGGCCCATGCCTGTAATCCTAGCACTCTGGGAGGCTGAGGCAGGAGGATTTCTTGAGGTCAGGAGTTCAAGGCCAGCCTGAGCAAGAGTGAGACCCCATCTCTACTAAGAATAGAAAAATTAGCCAGGTGTGGTGGGGTGTGCGTGTAGTCCCAGCTACTCGGGAGGCTGAGGCAGGAGGATCGCTTGAGCCCAGGAGTTTGAGGTTGCTATGAGCTAGGCTGATGCCATAGCACTCTAGCCCAGGTGACAGAGCGAGACTCCATCTCAAAAAAAAAAAATCCCTGACTAAGATGTATAGGACATTCACATTTTTTGAGAAAGGTTCATCTGTCACTTGAGCTAAAGTGTACCAATCTAACCTATCCTCCATGGTAATTGATCCGATCTCTGGAACAACAGGGAACATGTTTGTCCCTCTACCACAGCCAGCCCTTCTGACACTAAAATATTTGATTTCTATGTCCCTAAACTTTCTGTTTTCCAAACCCAACAAAACTCTGTCCATAGGACATGGATTTGAGCCCCTGTTTTGGCCTCCCTCGTCTGTCTCCTCTGGATAAATTCTGATTGTTCACTGACTTTTTCAAAATTTTAGAAGCTAAAATCTATCCCTGGGCTTGGAATAATCTGGCTAGTCCTGACAAAATGCGTGTTATCACTTGAGTTCTCTAAAGTAATTCCACTAGTCCTTACAACTTGGGAGCCATCACCTGAGCTATCTAAATTTTCTACGGGAAGATCTGCTTATGCCTGGATGAACCAGTAGTTTTCTTCCTTTTGAGTGATGTAACTGATCATGCCTCTTTCTTTTATTTGCTACCAGGAAGCTTAAAGACAAATAAGAGATACAGGGACAGACACCGTGCAGGTCTAGCATATATTTTCACTTTTTACCCATATCTTGACTTCCTGCTCTTGTTAAAAATATTTTTCCTGATTGTAACTATTTCTAATTTCATGCCATTTTAGACTGTTGTATACAAGCTGCTTCAAATCACCCGTGGCAGAAATGGGGGGAATTATATATCATGAAAGGAAGTGAAGGATCGGAAAGGAAAGAAAATGAATAGATTAGCAATGTAACTGAAAGACAGGAAAGGCATGAAAGGGATGGACAGAAGTGGAATATAATGTAACAGAAATGAATACAATGGAAATTAAAGGCAGAGAATGGAGTGAGATAACACGGCATGGTATAAAAGAAATGTAAACGGAAGAAATGGAATGAAAAGGAAAACCGTAGTGGAAAGGAATAAAAAGGCGAGGAAAATAGAGTAATAAGATGAAGTACAAGATTGGAATGGAATGATATGGAAAGGCATGGAATGGAAATGAGAGAAAAGAAATGGAGAGACTGGCCGGGCGCAATGGCTCACGCCTGTAATCCTAGCACTCTGGGAGGCCGAGGCGGGAGGATCGCTCAAGGTCAGGAGTTCGAGACCAGCCTGAGCAAGAGCAAGACCCCGTCTCCACTAAAAATAGAAAGAAATTATCTGGACCACTAAAAATATATAGAAAAAATTAGCTGGGCATGGTAGCACATGCCTGTAGTCCCAGCTGCTCGGGAGGCTGAGGCAGGCGCATTGCTTGAGCCCAGGAGTTTGAGGTTGCTGTGAGCTAGGCTGATGCGATGGCACTCTAGCCCGGGCAACAGAATAAGACTCTGTCTCAAAAAGAAAAAAAAAAAAAAGCAATGGAGAGAAAATGACAGAATATATATAATAAAAGGCCGTTATGCAAATTAAAGAATGGAAATAAAGGAATTAAATGGAAAAGAACAAAAAGGGGATGAAATGGAATGATGTGGAATCCAAAGTACCAAAAATGGTGGAATTAAATGGAGCCCAACATCATGAGGTGTAAGGGGAGGCAGAGGAAGGGGAGAGAAAGGGACTGGAATGAAATCGAAAGAGTTTAAACGAAATGGAAAGGAGTAGAATGGAAGGACTTGAAAATAAGAAATCAGATGGGAAGGTTAGAATTGAAAAGTAACGAAGACAGGGGAATAGAGTGCCAGGAAGGGCGTCAAACGGGAGGGCGGGAGTGAAAAGAAGGGAGTAGAATGGAATGGAATAGAGTGGAATGGATTTCAGAGGAATGAAAAGGGAAAAGAACAGAAGAGAACAGAACAAAAGGGAATGGAAACCAGTGAAATATAATTTCAAGACGGGGAAGTCATAGGGAAGAGGAAATGAAGGGCAAAAAGGAGGGAATGGAAAGAAAAAGAAATGAAGGGGAAAAAATAGCGAATGAGAAGCAATGGAAGGAAGTGAAAGTCAATCGAACAGAAACAAAGGTAAACAGTGACGTTGAATGGAACGGATGGAGTGGATTAAATACGTGGATGGGAAGAACAGGAATGAAACGGGGTGGGGAGGAAAAGAACGGAAATGAAATAAAGTGATGGGGTGGACACGGGGCGGACTGGAGTAACAGAGAAGGCCATGGAATGCAGAGGTAATGAACGGAAAGGAACTGAGAGGAAAAATGAAAATGAGCAGCATGGACTCGAAAGAGTGGGAAGGATGGAAAGGAATGAAGTAAGGAAGACGGGGAGGGAGGCTGTGGGGCGGAGCAGAGCGCAGGGGCGTGGAGTGGACGGCAAGGCAGGGCACGGGGAGGAAGGGAGTGGAATGAAATAAAGCTAAAAGGAACGGAAAACAAACGGTCGGAGCAAAGCGTATGGAAAGATAGAGATGGAGGAAAGTTAAATAGATGGAAAGGAAACGGGGGGAGTGAAGTAATTTGAAAGGAAACTCGGAATGGAGCGCACAGGAAAGGAACGGGGTAAAATGAGCTAGAAAACGCTGAGATGGGAAAGGACGGAGAGGAATTGGAAAGATTTGTAAAGGGAAATTCTCTTGATGGTTCCTCCTACAGACTCTTCTGCAGGGAGGAGCAGGCGGATTGGTGGCAGCTTTGTGCCCGTCCAAAGACTCAGTGCAGTGTAAAGATACCTCGTAGTTTGACTCCGTGTTTCCTTTTGTTAGAGCAGGGACCAATGGCTGCATCGCGGGTTTGGGGGGTGGCTTCCTAGGGATGAAGGAACAGCCTCCGGGGGTGGCTGAAGGTGGCTCGACCTGCAAGTGAGCAGAGAAATCAGGTAGGACCCACAGACAGAGACTGCCCGGGATGTGCCAACTTCACACTCCTCAAAGACCCAGAGAGAGGAAGGGATTCGTCTAGGTTCTCGCAGAGAATCAGAAGCGGCTGCAGGGTTAGGAGCCAGGCTCTGCCCCTGGTCTGGAACACTCTCCTTTTCCTGTTGGTCCTGCAACCTCTACTCCCAGCCTCTGCTTTACACCCCAGTACGTGCTGGGCCAGCACCGCCTCCTTGGTGGTCCAATTCCAAGCCCTGGAAGTGGAAGGAACAAAACAGGAGCCCAAGTCCTGGAATCTGACCCAGCTCCCCATGACGCATTTGGCCACCTTCTCCCCATTCCTGGCCCTGTGGAGCACAGTGGAAGTTTACACAAGACGGTCTCTCAGGCTTGTCACATATAAAGTTCTCAGATGGTATTACCACTGCAGCTTCCTTAGCAAAATCCAGCGGGACCAACATACCTCGTAGAATTGCTCTGGGAGGTCTGGTGGCCGCATCTAGAGAAAAATAAAGTGAGGAGATCATAGGGCTTGGGATGGGGGGCCACCCCTATAAATTCTCAGAAGTAGCTTTGACCTCAGAGGCTGTATCTTCCCTTCTGACTCCCAGAGGGCTCAGAGGTAAGCACTGTCCAAGAGCAAGAAGACGTGGAGAAGTGATGGAAACGTGGGGGGTAGAGGTCTTGAGATCCTCAGAGGAGTCAGGGGAGGAGATGCAGAGAGACCCAAGCTGGCACTTAAGAGATCATGTCAGCCCCCCACCCTGCAGGGGTGGGACTAGAACATCCATATTGCGCTGGGAAGGTCCAGGCAATCAGGGGAGCAGGGAGGGTCCCTCTGCGGCATCACCCACCTTCTTGACTCCGATCTGTCTCTGGGGCTTGGGTAAATTGTCATACTCTGGTCTCAGCCTGTCTAAGAGAAAATGAGTCCCAGCAGAGAGCTGGAGTTAGGAAGAGATACAGGGAAAGGGGCTGTTTCTCCAGGACCCTTGTTCCCAGGATGGAAGTGGCAGAAACTTTCCTTCCTTCCCAGGACTTCCCATCACACCTCCAGTGAGCTTGACCCGGGAATGCCCTGGAACTCAAGTTCCGGGTTCGATAAGGCTGTTTGGTGACACAGATTGAGAGAGAAGTGTAAGTACTAGCCCCAGTTTTGCCACTGGGGCCTCTGTAGCCTGCGTTTAGCCATTTGTCCCTCCTGGCCTCGTGTAAATGGAGTTGGACTGGACAGTTTCTAGAGGGCCTAGAATGTTCTGAGGCCCATCCTTCCAGAATCCTAAATCTGGAGATGACAAATATGTTTCATTTTGCCTTTGATCAACTCCCACCTATAAACAGAGGGTGCTTGAGGCTCTGCGTTGAGTTGTATTACGGGACTAGGTTTGGATTCAGCAGGAAGGAGTGTTGCCATTGATTCGCTCTGTCTACACTATCCATTAACACGGTTTTCTGAGATTGAGGAAAGAGCAAATGCCAGCACGTTGTCCTGCTTTTGGCATGGCTGTTGACACAGGCAGAAGCCATCAGAGCTCTCCACTCCAATCTCATCCATAGTCCAGATGGAGACACTGAGGCTCAAAGAGAACAGGGCTTGCCCATGACCATACAGGGACCTGGTGGCAAAGCTGGGAGGGGAAGCCTGGGCTCCCAGGGCCAGCCTCGTCTCGGCCCTCCCTGCTGCCCCGGGCATCAGCTGCAGAGTCACTTACTGGAACTGCGCTCTGTAGGTGGCTCCTCTACAGAGGTGGTTTGTGTGGCCTCATGAATGGGGTCCTCCGTTTTTCTCTTTGAGGACCTGAAACCCCAAAGCCTTCATTCTTCCGTGACTCTAGCCTTTGCCCATCTCCACAGGCTCTGCTCACATCCCATGGTCATGCTTTGACAATGCCCCCAAACTCTCCAGACTCTTCGGGTGCCACGGACACCGCTCAGCACCATGGTCAGCAACCCTCTGACAGGCGCGCCCCCTGCCGGCCAAGCCCGCCCCACCCCACCATTCCTCCTCCTACCGTCTGGTATTTCCAACGTAGAGAAAATAGCCCAGTTCTGCGGCCAGGGCAGTGACAGCCAGGACCCCAGTGACAATGCCAGCGATGGCTCCTGTGGTCAGGGAGGACTGGGGACCTGGGCAGGGAGAGAGAACCAAGACCCAGGCCTGACACACCCTCATCCCTGCCCTCAGCCCCATTCCCAAGCTTGTGACTTTATCTCCACTGACATTTTACGAGCACTTGTTTCCCAGTACTAGGAGGCAGCAGTTTGCGGTATTAATAGCGTTGTGTCTGGAATCAGCTGGGCAGTTTCTGGGTTCAAATTTCAGCTGTGTGACCCTGGGCATGCTACTTAACCTCTGCTTCAGTTGTCTGTTCTGTAAAATGGGAACAATAGTGCCTACTTTATGGGGTTTCTGCAAAGATTCAACATATATGTATTCATGTTCAATATACATAAAGTTCACTATGTGTTGTGTGTGTATGTGGATACACACACACACACACACACACACACACACACACACAGTGCTTGGATCCATGGACAGTGATCAGTGAATGTTGGCTGCGACGACAATGCTGATTAGGACGATGGATTAAATCCATGGTTTTGCCTTTCACCCACCCTATGGAGGAGGCATGGGCCAGAGAGAAGGGCTTTGGCAACCAGAAACCTGCTTTCACTCAGAGCCCCTTGGCTCTCTGGGGCCATGTGAACCTGGACAAGTGAATTCACTTCTGAGTATCATCTCTTCATTCTTCAAATTGAGGGAAACAGGACCCAGGGCGCAGGACATTGCAAAACTGAGATGAGATCGTGAATGTTAACACCTGACACATAGCAGGTGATCAATAAATGGCAGCCAATATCACTGACACTTGCGTACTGTTTGCCCATCCCAGTTCTGCCCAAACCTTCCTCAAAGGGGTAAAATCTAACCGCTAGGACGAAGGAGGCTGCCGTGCGGGTCAGGCATATGGGCAAGGAGTTCTGCTTTGGAGAGGTCAGGAGGGGACTTCCTGGGAGGCTTCGGGGCTTCTTACTTTCATTCTTTGAGTCTCCGTTTCTTTATATGTCAAACACGGAGAGTAATTCCAAACTCCACAGATTTGGAAGGGATGAAATGAGATCATATATAAAAGTACCAGCACGGTGCCTGACACATAGTGGGTGCTTGATAAGAGGTGATGGTGATATCATAGAATCTGCTATCTAGCAAGCTCCAAGCACCGAGAGCCCTTCATACATGATCTCATTCAAATCCTACAACACCCCCATGAGGTGTGCTGAAAATTAAATAGGGTAATTTGGGAAGCTGCACGGGGTTTTTGGCTTGGTGGACAATGAAGAACACTGCTCTTGAGGCAGCCAGCTAATTTCAAACCCCAGTGACAGGGTTTGAGTCTCTATGTGTCAGCCTCTCCTTTTGTACAACGAAGATACCAACAGGCCCACCTCATAACTGGCGGGCAGAGAGTACCCAAGACGTGTTTGTTGATATCATATACAGAAAGGCTGGATTCAGACATGTGGCACAGGCTCGATAAAGAATAACTTTATTTGTTTAACAAACACTTATACTATGCCAAGCACTGCCCTAAGAACTTTATAAATGTTAATTAATCTTCAGCAACCCTATAAAACAGGCAGAACTATTATGTTTGTTTACAGATAATAAATCAAAGACCTAGAGAGTTGAAGTAACTTGCCCAAGGTCACACAGCTTCTAAGCACTGGAACCAGGATATGAACCCTGGTGAATGGGGACACTGTTGTCCTCTTAAGAGCTAAAGACAGAAATACAGGGACTCCCTACCATGCATGCCCAGTTGTTAATATTAATAATATGATTCCTGATTCACCCTACCAGCTCACTTCTTCTCTCTCTGGCTATGTCCCTGACTCATTGTCCTTCTAAACAACTCTGAAAGGTAGGCATCATAAACCCCATTTACAGGTAAGAAAACTGAGGCTTAGAATAGTCTGGAGAGTTTTCCAGGGCACACAGCCAGAAGTAGAGGTTCTAGGGCCTGAGTGTGAGGGGTTGGGATTCAACAGCTCTGGACCAGGAACCTATCCATGGAGTATGCTTGCTGCGGTACTCCAGCCCATGGCAGGGGAAGACAAGGTGGCTAGGGCTGGCATTGGGAAAAGCCACTTGGATCCCAAGAGAAGGCGCACCTGAGAGACTCACCTGCCACTTTGACCAGCACAGAGGCGGAGCGGGCCAGGCCGGTCACAGCGTTGAAGGCCGTGCAGTTGTAGATTCCCTGGTGGTCCCAGGTCAGAGCCCCGATGACCAGCTGGTCCCCTATATGCACTGTAGTGGAATGTTCCAAGGTCCAGCGATACTCAGCGCCTGGCTTGGACTCGGCCCAACACTGCAGGGTCAGGCTGGAGTTGAGCCCCGCCTCGATGGTGCCAACCACGCCAGATGCCGACGCCACGATGTCCACTCGGTCGGGGCCATCTGTGTGCAAAGCCAAACACAGCACACCCTGTCCCCCATTGGGGAGTTGTCCCATTCTGCCCCTTTACTTCCACCGCGGAAGTTTTGCCTTTTTTTTTTCTCCCCAGTTCTACTTAAGGAAATTCCACACTGTAGCCTGGAAAACAAAGGCTCTTCCAACTGCTCTTGAAAGGAATCTCAGCAAGATAAGGAGAAAATGGTTCGTTTTCCTCCTTAGCTGCCTGACAAGCAGGTTGTGGTCCACAGCATTGGGAGGGTGGGGAGGGGGGATCACGACAAAAACCAAAAACCTCTGCCTTTGCAAGAGTGACTTGTAACAAAGAAATCTCGTGAGACACCCGGGCTTCAGAAATTATTGCTGTGTCCTGTGTACGTGGTACAAGCGCTTGCAAATTCTCCTTGTAACACCAGAAAGGGATCTTTGTCGCTTTTCTCTCCTACCACATACGTGAAGGAAATGAATGAAAGGAGATATTGGATTTCTCATCCAAACTAAAAGAGTTTGAGAGTCGATGCCTTGTTTAAATTAGTGTGGACTACTGGAAAGACGGATGCAGAGTTTTTAGTTGAGACGTTCCAGGAGAGGAAGGAGATCCTGCCCATGCCCCCTTCCTGAACATCGTTGGAATCTGTTCATTTCTCCCCATGATAAGCTCATGGCCAGCAGGATCCCTCGCCTGCATTCCAGTCCCTCCTGGCCTCCCCATCCCAGTCTCATCCTCCACACAGTAGCTAGAGAGGTCTTCCACCACTATCCTTCCTCTGTTCAGAAGCTTCTATGGCTCCCCAGTGCCCTCTGGACAAAGCCCATGACTGATGAGATCATTCACAATCGGATTCTTACAGACCCCTCCAGCCCCACCACCCACCTTTCCACACCTTCCACTCTCATCCAGCAATAAGATCCTACTTGGAGATTCCATCTTGCTCATGCTCTCTCTTGCCTCAGAGCCACCGCACACTCCCTTCCCCTCTGCCCAGAATGGTCTTCCCTGACTTTGCTCTGTCTGGCTGACTCCTACTCATCTTTCGGATCTCAAGGTAACATCACTTCTCACGAGGAGCCTTCCCACATCCCCCAGACTAGGGCTTCCTCTGGGCTCCCCAGTCCTCCCTTCTTTCCCCATGGCAGCATTTATCACACTGGGTTTCATTTGCCTGCGTAGTGATCTCCCCACTCTCAGGAGGCTGTGAGCGCTGAAAGTCATGGCTGTTGTCAAGTGGCCAACAGGCTGCTCAGCACAGACAGCATAAAATCAATAGTTTTGGTTTAATGACTGAATTAGAAGGAAAGAGGAGAGGCCGGGCATGATGGCTCAGGCCTGTAATCCTAGCCCTCTGGGAGGCCAAGGCAGGAGGATCACTTGAGGTCAGGAGTTCGAGACCAGCCTCAGCAAGAGCGAGACCTCATCTCTACTAAAAAAAATAGAAAGAAATTAGCTGGACAACTAAAAATAGAAAAAATTAGCCGGGCATGGTGACGCATGCCTGTAGTCCCAGCTACTGGGGAGGCTAAGGCGGGAGGATCACTTGAGCCCAGGAGTTTGAGGTTGCTGTGAGCTAGGCTGACGCCACAGCACTCTAGCCCGGGCGACAGAGTGAGACTGTCTCAAAAAACAAACAAACAACAACAACAACACAAAAAAAGAAACAAACAGAAGGAAGACCTTAAAGAGAAGGAGGGAGGAAGGGGGGAGGAGGAGGTCCAGGCCCCAGCGACTCACAGTTGATGGTCAGCTTGAGGGGCTCACTCTGTGCCCGGCTGCCCCAGTTCCAGACCTCACACACGTAGGGCCCCGTGTCGTCCCGCCGCAGGCCGTGGATGACCAGGGTGCTGTTGTCGGGCGACAGTGCCAGGTGCTCACTGGGCAGGAGGGGCTGGCCTCTCAGGAACCACTGGACACCAACCTCCTTGTGGATGGTCTGGCAGGCGAGGGCCACGGAGCTGGCATTCTCCACGAGATTCAGGCCTGGAGACACGACTCGGGGCGTGGTCAGTCTTTCTAGACACACGTGGAGACACAGGGTCAGGTTCAGGGAACTTTCCCCAGGCTCCTGCCCATGTGGGGGCCACAAGGGTTTTCCAGGGATGTGTGTGCGTTGTGGGTGGATGCCGCGGCATGAGCACGTATGTGATTTGCATATGATGGTTTGGTGTGTGTGGTTCGTGTATGTCTTTTGTGGATGAACGTGTGTTGTGTGATGGTTATGTGAGTGTGTACTGGGTTTTGTGCATGTGGAGAGTGCGTGGTGTGTATTTGTGTTTTGTCTGTGAGTGTGCATTTTGTGTCTGTTGTGTTGTGTGTGTATGTTTTGTGAACGTGAGGTATGAGGGTGGCATACGTATGCACTATGTGTGAGTGTGTGTTACGTGTGGGTTTTTGTATATGAGGATGTGTTCTGTGTCTGTGGTGTTGTATGTGTTACGGGTATGTGTTGTGTGATGTGTGTATGCATTTTGTGTATGGATTGTTTATCAGTTGTGTGGATGTGTTGAGGGTATTGAATGTGTGCTATGTGGCGTGTTTTCTGTGTTGTATATCTTGAGTGCCTACAATGTTGAGTGGTTGTAATGTTGAGTGTCTGTGAGGTGTGTGTGTTTTATGTATATTGTGTGTGTCTGTTGGTGCGTATTATGTGTATATATGTTTTATGCAAGAGTGTGTCCTACATCTGGGGTATCGTTTGTTGTGTACTTGTTGTATATGAGATATGTGTGTGTGTTGTGTGTATGTCATGTGTGCTGTATATGTGTTGTGACTATATGTGAGAATATTGTGTGTATGTGTTGTGTGTCTTTGATGTGTTATGTACTTTGTGTTGAATGAGTTGTGTCTGTTGTGTGCATGTTATATGGGTATATATTTTGTGTGAGTGTGTGTTTTATATGTGAGAATATTGTGTATATGTGTTGTGGGCTTGTATGTATGTGTTGTGTGTCTTTGATGTGTTATGTACTTTGTGCTGAGTGAGTTGCATGTGTCTGTTGTGTGCATGTTATATGGATATGTATTTTGTGTGAGTGTGTGTTTTATGTCTGTGGTATTGCATGTTATGTGTATGTGCTATGTGAGTTGCATGTGTGTGCTGCGTGTGTTGTGCACGTGTGTGAGTGTGCCGTGCATATGTGGTTATTATCTGTTTGTATATGGAGTGTGTGAGTATTCTGTTAGTGTTTGTGCATGTAGACAGTCAACAACCAACCCTCTACTTCCAGAGAATCAAATCATGGCCAACCCCTAAAAGCCAGCAGGGTCTCGGGGGATGTTTCAGGCCAGGAGCCATCGTGCCCAGCCTGCCCTGTGGTCAGAGCCCTGCTCGGCCACCAGACGCACAGGAAATCCCCAATCCTCTGGGTCCTCCTCAAACTCTGGGGTGCTGGTGTGGCTCAGTGGCTCTTAACTTTTTTCAGAGTCCCAGTCCCCTTCAAGAATCTGAAGACAACCCTTGGCCCTTTCTCTAGAACACAGCATGAACATTTTGCATGCAAGGTGATACCCATCCAGTTGATCATCCTCTCACAGATTGTCCAGAAACCCCAGAAAGAGAACTCCTGGTCCCCTCTGACACGGACAGCCTCTGATTCGCAGAGGAACAAAGGAGAAAAACCAGGAAAGGAGACTCACCAAAGACATGGACTTTAAGAGCACCCAGGAGGGACAGCTGGGTGACATTGTTGGTCACCAAGCACCTGTACATGCCTTCGTGTTCTCTGGACATGGACTGGATGGTGAATGTTTCCATGGTGGGAGACGAGATGGAGTCATTGGGGAGAAACCAGGTATAGGCAGGGCTTGGGTGAGACTGCGTTTCCACCCGGAAGGTCACGGTGGAGCCCTCTATCACCTCAACCACCTCCCCGCTGGGTACACCAGGCTCCAACTTGATCTGCACGGGGTCAGGACCATCTAGGAGGACAGGAACAATAGGAGCAGTAACAACAGCATCAGCAACAGCTCTCTCACGGGGGGCCTCAGGGAGCCAATAAATACTATATATTTCCCTCCTCCCCACTCAAACCCTGGATCAATTGCAAAGGAGGTACGGAAGCCAGACAGAGGGTGAATGTTAGCCTTCTCTATCCGTGGGCACAGCAGGACTGGAAGACACGTCCAAAGTAGGCTAGCTCATGCTCCTCGATCAGCCCTACCCAGGCAGGATTTTGGATCAAGCATCTGAGGTTCGGGAGCTCAGTTTTAGATACATTAAGTTAGGCCGGGCACGGTGGCTCACGCCTATAATCCTAGCACTCTGGGAGGCCGAGGTGGGTGGATCGCTCAAGGTCAGGAGTTCGAGACCAGCCTGAGCAAGAGCGAGACCTCGTCTCTACTAAAAAATTAGAAATGATCTGGACAACTAAAAATATATATACATAAAAATTAGCCGGGCATGGTGGCGCATGCCTGTAGTCCCAGCTACTCGGGAGGCTGAGGCAGGTGGATCGCTTGAGCCCAGGAGTTTGAGGTTGCTGTGAGCTAGGCTGACGCCACGGCACTCTAGCCTGGGCAACAGAGTGAGACTCTGTCTCAAAAAAAGAAAAAGAAAAAGAAAAAAATAGATACATTAAGTTGGATGTTTCCAGTAGAATCCAAGTAGAGATGTCAAGCAGTTATACGTATGAAGTTCAAGGGCAGACAAGGCTGCACTCAGAGGTATGTAAAGCTGTGAGGCTTGAATGAGGCACTAGGGAAGTGGGTGTCAGTGAGGGGCTGGGGAGAACGAAAGGGACTCACAGTTCACGTCCAAGAGGGCAGGACGGCTGCTCTGCACCTGAAGGGCACCGTGAACTTGACACTGGTAAGCCCCAGAGTCCTCTCGCTGGACAGTGAGGATGGTGAGGGTCCTGCCGTCCGTGGGTAGCTGCATGCGCTCATCGAACATGAGGGGGAGGCCGTTGAAGACCCAGTGGATGGTAACGTCGGTGTCCCTGGTGTCACAGTAGAAGGTCACCGTGGCCCTCTGCTCTATGGCAGTGGCTGGGCTGACTGAAACGGTGGGCGTGGACAGTGGTTCTGCAGACGAAGAAGCAAGCGGGGGACACAGAGGTGGAGACACAGACAGAGGAAGAAAAAAACCAGACACAGTCACAGAGGGGGCCCAGAGCAGCCGGAGCGGACTGGAATTGCCAGAAGACACGCTGGAGCTGGATGCTGGGGCTCAGACGCTGGATCTACTGCTCATTCTAGGTGTGATCTTGGGCAACTTACTTCCGCTCTCCAAGCACCATGGGATGAGATTGCGCAAGGAGAACAGAGCCTGGGCCTGACGTGGGGCCAGTCGACATCAGCCGCAATCACAATGCCAGCAACGGGCCCCACCCGCTTCTCAGCCAGCCCTCCCCGCCTTCACCCCCGCCCCCAACACAACGGACTGCACCAGTTGCTGTCAGCCCCTGGCTGAGCCATCACCTCCTGTCCTCTTGGGACTCTGGGCGTGGAACCCTGATGGCTGATCTCTGTGGAGGCAGAGGTCAGAAGAACAGCCTCATTTTCTGTGCTCTCACCACTGAATCTGCCATGACTCCAGGGTGTCCCAAGCGTAGACAGAACGACATCCTTCTCACCCTTGTCACCGTGGGTGGTGTTGAGTGGGTTGGCAGTGAGCGTGGGCTGGGCTGCGGCTGGAGGAATCCATGCCGTCAAAAGAGAGGCTAGAAGGGGAGGGGGCGGCCTTCAGGGAGGGAGAGGTGTGTTGGGGGCGCCCAGTTAGAGCAGTCTTTAGAGCGGAGGGAGGTCTGAGGTCACAGATGTGACATTCTACCCATAGGGGCTTGAGTCTTACCCACTACTTACTGGCCCATGTGACTTATCACATGGTTTTTTTTTTTTTCTCCTTTCTGAGCCTTGATTTCTCAGCTGTGAAATGGGCATTATATCACCTGCATCCTTGGGTGGTCGTGGGGGTGGCCATGAATACTGGCAAACTTGAACTGGGCCCCCGACAGTCACTGTGCTCTCTCCAACGATGTGTGCTCTACTGGGGACGCATGATGGTCCTCCCCGTTCCACCCAGAGGGAGACAGATGCGCAGAGAGGGGAAGTCGCTTGCCAAGGCCATGCGGTCAGTGGCAAACTTGAACCTGGCCCTACAGACTGTGCTCTCAACGCTGTGTAATTCCTCCAGCGAGCACAGGGACCGCCCAGACCCAACCCCTGATGAAAGGGAACTTCTACTGTTATTGCTGGTGGAAGAAATTAACCTTTGGTACTTCCTCAGAATTGCCCTTGGGCAAGATCTCCCTGGCATGGGAGAGGGGAACGAGGTAGCAGGAGTCCCCAGTTTTCCGTCCGGTCGTCCTGCACACAGTTACAGAGGCCACGAGAGAGACCGAGGGCCCAGGGGGTCAGGGGCCCAACCCCGGCAGCCACACTCATTTGCGGCTGACCCCGATCCCCACTCATCGCTCCCGTGAGCCCGATGAACAGAGGCTGGCCACCATGCCCCTCTGCACCCCTTGAGGTGTAGACCCCAATCTG
This sequence comes from Indri indri, assembly GCA_004363605.1. NCBI lineage: Eukaryota > Metazoa > Chordata > Mammalia > Primates > Indriidae > Indri > Indri indri. Next base: position 16,572 of record RJWJ010017654.1, on the reverse strand, counting down.
GCCCAAGCCCCGCCCCATTCCCTGCCCAGTCAGTGGTTCAGGGCGCAGGTTCTTAGGAACAAACATGGGCTCTGACACTCACTGGCCCTATTGTCGTGGGCGAGGGGCTTTCTCTGTGTGAGCCTCAGTTTCTCTGACTGCAGAATGGGGCAGAACTTAGCTCATCTGGTTGTTGTGAGGGCTGAATGACATATCAGATGTGACATGCTTAAAACATAGTAAGTGCTCCGTCACCACGATGATGATGGTGATGATGATGGTGGTGGCTCAGAGCCTGCGTGCCTAGGTTGGAAGCTCATCTCTGCCATTTATTTGGGTAAGTGATGTTCTTTGAGCCTCAGTTTGGGGGTAACGATAGTTCCAGCCTCACATAACTGTCATAAGGATAAATGAAATAACGTGAGCGAAAGCTTCGACAGGGGGTCGTGTCGCACCTGGCCCTTTCCCTCCCGCTCCCTGCCTGAAGGTCCTGCCTCTGTCCCACCAGGAAGAGGCAAACCTTGCAGAGAAACCTGCAGGCGCAGCTAAAAACTCTCCCAGGAGGACCTCAGAGTCCCGCAGCCTTCCAGGGGCAGCCAGGAAGCTCCAGCCCAGAGAGGGAAGCGCTGGTCTCAGGGTTGCACAGCAAAGCTGGGCCGAGCCCTCGCCTCTGCATGTGACCCTTTGCAAAATCATTTTTTCACCTCTGAAATGCACTTAAAATTTTTTTTTTCCCTAAATTTTCTATCAGAATGTAACAAAATGCTTTTTTATCAAAATATTCTAGTTCCTTCCTTTGGTCTCAGAGGCCTTTTAGGCATAAATTTCACATCTGTCCCCCATCCCGACATGTGGACCTGCCCCTCGGGGCTGGCACATCCTCCCTCTGACTGTCTCACTCCTCTGGGTCTGTCTGTCTGTCTGTCTGTCTGCCTCTGCGACGCTCCAGCTCTTACCTACCTGTCTTTGTCTCCTTTTCTCTTTGTCTCTGGTCTCTGTTTATGTCTCCTTCTGTCGGTCTCTTTTGTATCTGTCATTATTTCTGCCTCTATTTCTCTCTCTGCTTCTGTCTCTCTTTCCGCATGTGCACACGCATGCACGCGCACACACACACACGCACGCACGCGCACACACACACACGCGCGCGCACGCACGCATCACTGGCAAATAGACACACAACCCCCCGACCCCCACCCCACCCCTGTCTTAAGGAAGGGCACTCACCCAAGAGCAGGATTCCTGTCCAGTGTCCCCATAAGTCATCGGGCTCCATGGGTCCCGGCTTGCACACACAGACACAGTCGCTGCGGCTGTGCCCCCTGCACCTCCCTCCTCTCCCCTCCCGTCCTGCTGCAAACTCGCACCGCAGTGACAGTGGCTCCCAGGACAGACAGGGGTGGTGGCAGGGAAGTCACTTTGGCCCCACCTCTGCCCACCACTCCCAGGGTTCACTTTCCTTCTGTGCCCGGCATGGGGAGCAGGAACCCTGGGGAACAGGAACTGAGATTACGATGGTCAACAGCAATGCAATAAAAACCATAGTGGCCGGCTCCCCGTTATCAAGGACTCAGTAATGCCAGGCCCATGCCGAGCTCACCTCCAGCAATCTATAAATATTAAGTGCGCCGAGATCACGCCTGTGATGTGGTTCCTGGCCATAAACTAAGGCTCCGGAGTCAGACAGGCGGGCAGCCCAGACTGCGAGGGGTTGGGAGAGCCCCGGGGAGCCTGACACAGCCTTGAGGGGTTGGGAAGGGAGGGAGGGCTTCCTGGAGGAGGGGATATCTAAGCTAAGACTTAGAGGACACAGTAAAGGTTCAATATATGATAGTTACTTTGTTTTAAATTCTCTACGAGCAAGACAAGCTGTAGGTCTTCGGGACCACAGAGCCCAAGATCGGGTGAGGGAACAACCATTAATCCATGTATTCATTCACTCACTCATTTGTTCACTTAACGAATACTCCCTGAAATCTCCCCTGTGCTGATCGCTGTTCCTGGTGGTATTGGGGACACAGCAGTGACTAAGACAGCCCTGACCTTGTCCTCACAGAGCATCACAGTCCAGTGGGGAACACAGACCTGTCCCCAGACAGTGACAACCCAGAGTGGGCAGGGCTGGGCTGGGATAATGCAGAGGGGGCATCTGGCACAGCCTGACAATCAAGGAGGGCTTCCTGGAGGAGGGGACATCGCAGCTGAGACCTGGAGGATGTAGGGGGGAGCCAGGGGGAGCAGCGTGTGAAGAGTTGCTGAGTTTGAGGCACAGAAGGAAGTTCGGTGGCTCAGAATAGAGAGGGAGTGAGAGAGCAGGGGTGGTTCAAGATGAGCTTTGACCACCCTGGAACTATCGCTTAGGGCATGAGGGGCAGCTTGGCATTGCAGGAAAGAGATCTTGACTCGCCCAGCTGCCTCATCTTGCTGTCCCTGCTTTGGGTCTCATTCCTGCTACAGACAGCCACCAAGCATCTGCCCCAGTAAAGCATGAGGCCGAGCCAGCTGGGTCTGGAGCCAGACTGCACGAGTTCGAATCCTGACTCCCCCGCTTGCTAACTGTGTGGCCTCAGGCCGGTGGACTCCTCTCTCTAGCGGTCACTTTGCTCAGCTCTCAAATGGAGATGGCGACGCTGTGCCCCACGCTGTGGTTACAAGCGTGTGGCCGTCCCGCCACCTGGGCTGGCGTCCCAGTTCCTCACCCCCCGGCTGTGGTCTGTTAGGAAAGCTGTGTCGCCCCCACGTGCTTCAGTGTCCTCATCTGGGGACTGGGGACTGGGATAAACAACGGTCTCACTGGGTCATTGTTGTGGACTGAATGTTTGTGCCCCCCACCAACTCAGAGGTTGCAACCCCAACCCCCAATGTGATGGTTTTAGGAGGTGGAGATTTTGGGAGGTAATTAGGTTCCTCCCAATGGGATTGGTGCCCTTATAAAAGGGACCCCAGAGAGCTCTCTCGCTGTCTTTCCACCGTGGGGGATACAGAGAGAGGATGGTGGTCTGCAACCCAAAAGAGGCCCCTCGCCAGGACCCAGCGATGCTGGCACCCCGATCTCAGACCTCCCGTCTCCAGAACGGTGAGCAACAAATTTCTGTTGTTTCTAAACCACCCACCTGCGGTATTCCGGTACAGTAGCCCGCACTGACCTGGAGTCACTCAACACGTGCTTCCCAAGCACCTACTGTGCCTGTCCTAGGCACTGGGGACAGAGCGGGGAACAAAACAGAGAGAAGACCCTGTCCCAGGGGGAGAGGGACAATCGGAAATAGGCACATTGCAGGGGGTGTCAGATGGTGATGCCTGCTATGGAAAAATGAAAAGTGGAGCAGAGTAAGGAATATCGTAATTCCATCCCTTACTGGATAAAGTCACAGGGCGTCTCAGGCCAGGGACTCTGGTCTGCCTGGCTCTCAACCTCCATGCGAGCCACTTCCCAAGGTCCTACCATGTCCCCATGTCCTGTGTACCTGTCGATCGATGAACCCTGTGACCCTGTCACCCCGCCACGCCCCCACACTCTATGGTTCCCTGTGCTGAGGGCGCCTCACCCAGCCCAGCCCAGCACTCAAGGCCTCCGTCCCCCACCCGCTTCATCCCAGGATTTCTGAATCTTCTGCACGCCGCGCCCCAGCCTTCTCCTCGGGGGGCTCCTCTCCCCACTGCCTCTGCCCCAAGCCCCTTCCCCATCCCGCCCCTCCTCCCTGCCCAAGAGGGCAGAGCTGCCGCTGCAGTGAATTTCCCAAATCTGTCACTCACGCAGGAGCAGGGTTTTCTCTCCAGAAATCCCCACCCGCCCATCCTCCAGGGCGGCTTCTGTCTTTCTCTGCCCCAGCAAGAGAGAGAGACTTTCTGGGCCTCTCCCTGTAGCTCGACATCCACTATTATTTCCAACAGGTGAAAATAAACCCAGGTCCCTGTCGCTCCCCACTGTCACCTACAGAGTCTCAGCCACACGGGCTGGCTCAAAGTCTCGTCTTCCCATGCAGGACTCCGACTGACCTCCCGACCCAGACTGCCTCCCTGTGGCTGCCTCCGCCCCCCCTGCCCAGGCCATTCACTCAGCAAAGATGTATATGGCCCTACTATGTGCCGGGCACTATTTTAGGTGATTGGGGGATGCCAGCAAATGAAACAGATAAGAGATCTCCGCCCTTATACAAAGTATATCTTATGCAGTGGGGTCAGAGGAGGCGGGAGACAGACGATGGACAGGATGCATGAGAAATAGCGAAGCTGTGATGTTAGAAGGTGATGAGTACCAGGGGGTTGGGGCCGGCAGGGTCAGGGTGCCAGGGTGCGCACGCAGGACGCAGTACGAGATCAGGTGGTCTGGGCAGGCCCCACAGAGCTTTGAGCAACAACTTGAAGGAGGTGAGGGGGTGAAACATACAGACATCTGGAGGTTTCCAAACATGAATCCACTTCTGAATAAATGGAGGCAGCGTTCCAAGGAGCCATCCCTGCTCCCTGCATGGAAATAGCTGTAAGCGTTTCCTATTGCTGCCGTAACAAATGACCAGAGACTTGGCAGCTTAGGACAACACAAATGGATCATCTTGCAGTTCTGTAGGTCAGGAGTCCAAGCTGGTTCATCTGGATTCTCTGCTCTGAGCCTCACAGGTGTCCCCAGCTGGGCTTGTAATGGGAGGCTTTGGGAAGAAGCCACTTCCAAGCTCTCATTTGCGTTGTTGGCAGAATCCAATCCCTTGGGGCTGGGAGGCTGGGCCCTGTTTCCTCGCTGGCTGTCAGCTGAGGGCCACCCTTAGCTCCTGAGCCCTCTCTTCTCAGAGCCAGCAGCAGGGCACCAAATCCTTCCCACGACTGGGATCTCCCTTCTGTTTCCGGCTGCTCTGAAGGGCTTGGCTGACTAGGCTGTGCCCACCTGGACAACGCAGGGTCATCTTTCTAGCTTGACATCTGTACGTCGGCAAAGTCACTGTTGCTTTCGTAATGTCACATGTCCACAGATTCCAGGGCCATCTTTGGGGGGCCATCGGTCTGCCCATCACAACGACGTGATGTGAGGGCAGGGAAATCTAGAGTCCAGACAGCCACCTTGAGACCATGAGGTAGCAAGTTCGGGAGGACACTGGATGAAAGGGTGGATGTTGGGATTTCCCTGAGCCATGGAATAAACCCAGGGCACCTTGTAAAATAGCAAATATGATTTTTGCCACCATGATCTCGTGCATTTTGTTTGCGGCCGGATGTATGCCACCAGGCCCGCTGTGCCATCACCACTGGCAATGTTTATTGGAATGCCTAGTGATCAAAACCCTGATTTTCCAGAAGCCTAGAGTTTATGGAGACTGTGTCCGTTGTCTTAGAGGGTGGTACGACTTGTAAAACTTACTTTGAGAAGGCTACTCAAAATTACTACTCTGTTTAAAAAGAGATCTCAGTCTAGCTCCCTTTCATTCTATATGGGGAAACTGAGGCCCACTGTCCCAGAGGGGACAGCGAAGTTTTTTTTCTCCAGGGTTACAGAGCTGAGTTTTGCACCATTGACTTTTTGTGTCCGCTGTGTAGGAAAAGTACTATGAGAAGGAATGTTGCAGAATCTATGGCCAAGAACCCCTAAATACACACACACACACACACACACACACACACACGTGCACACACACACACACCCTGTCTTGTATGCCTGCAGCCTGTACACCTTCCCATTGCCATTACTCCTTAAATTCCTAGGGCAATGCAGAAAACAGACACAGATTAGCTCACAGGCGGTATTTCACTGAACTCCTGAAGTCCACCGGCATCATGGGAATAGAAACATCATTTCTCAGTCATGGTTCAAAGGAGTAAACTTTCCCAGAAGCTTCTCGAGCTGAGACAGCCTCCCCTCGCCAAGCTGTGTAACCTCCACTCAGCTTCCCCTCATCATAGACATTGTCAAAACCAGACAATTGACATTGGTACAAGACTATTAACCAAAATACACATCTAATCTGTATTTCACCAGTTCTGATATGCGCTTGTATACGTATGTGTACATACTGCACGATCCAATTTTATCACATGTGGATATTCATGTTTCACCACCACAGTTGACAGAACTGTTTGATCACAAGGAAGATCCCTCAGCATACATTACTTTTTTCTGTCACCCTCATGTTTTTAAGATTCCACTGTGATGTTATGTATACAAACAGTGCTTCTCACTGCTCTAAAATACTCCACTGTGTAAATCTACCATTTTGCCTATAAAACCCCCACTAATGGATGTCCATAGTAGACATCTTTGTTTATGTTATCTTTGGATGGTGAGAACATTTCTTTGGGGTATACACCCATGAGGACAATTTCTGGGTCCTAGGTCACGCACATGCTTACTTTGCCTAAGTCCTACCAGGTTGTCCTACACAATCGCTGTCCCCATCCATGTTCCCAACAGCAATGTCTGAGGTTCCTGTGACCCTACATCCCCGGGAATGCTTCCACCAGGTGCTGAGGAGCGGCATGGTCTCCTACGTGCAGGGAGTGCTCTTTGGTCTCCCGTGCCTCGCGAGGTGAGGTCTGATACCTTCAGCCTGACATTCGAGGCTGCTACAATCTAGCCTCTGCCAACTTGCCCGCTATTAAAGTCCACCAGAGTAGAGAGAATACTTGAGATCTGGTTCATCATTCCTTATCCTTTTATCTTGTCCTTATCCCCCAACCTTCCTGCAGAGGTGGGAGCCCAATCCTTCTTTCAGAGAAAAAGAAAACCATCACTACCTGGTCTGTTATGAAGCCCAGGAAACAGCCCACAGTGGCAGTCAGAACCACACCAACCAACACCCCAAGCACAGTGCCAGCAATGACCCCTCTGGGGATGGAGGCTCCCCACCCCCAGGGATGTTCTGGTCAAGTGGGCAGGACTCCACAAGTGGCCAAATAATTTTAAGGAAGTTTAAACCCCTCTCAGAATGCAATAGTTGATCAAATCTGGCCAGTTGTCCTTGAGGTCCCCAAGCCTTCTGGCCATCTCTAATAACCTTACAGAGGTCACTGGTTGTTGATGACCACAGAGGCCTGGACTCCTTTGCAAATGCAGTGACAGTTGTGGGATCCTGGATTGAAACTGCAGACCCTCCCCTGGAAAATGCAGGCAGGGACCCTTTCCAAAGAAACCCACGCCCAGACACATCATCATCAAACGGTGCAAAACAAAAAAACAAAGAAAAAATCTTGAAAGCATCTAAAGAAAAACAACATGTTACTTATTCAACAACAATTCAAATGACAGGAGATTTCTTTTTGTTTTTTTTTTTTGAGACAGAGTCTTGCTCTGTTGCCCGGGCTAGAGTGCTGTGGCGTCAGCCTAACTCACAGCAACCTCAAACTCCTGGGCTCAAGCAATCCTCCTGCCTCAGCCTCCCGAGTAGCTGGGATTACAGGCATGCGCCACCATGCCTGGCTAATTTTTTCTATATATTTTTAGTTGTCCAGCTAATTTCTTTCTATTTTTAGTAGAGACGGGGTCTCGCTCTTGCTCAGGCTGGTCTTGAACTCCTGACCTTGAGCGATCCTCCCTCCTTAGCCTCCCAGAGTGCTAGGATTATAGGTGTGAGCCACCGTGCCTGGCCTAACAGCAGATTTCTCATCAGGAACCATGGAGGCCAAAAGAAATTAGCACATTTTGAAAGAGCTGCAAGAGAAGAACTGTCAATCCAGAATTTTGAATCCAGTGAAAGCATTCTTTAGGGATGAAGGTGGAAACTGTGGATGGTCCAAATTAGCCTTGATTATCTCTTAAATCCCCGAGGCACGTGTGTGGTTGTGCGCGTACAATTCTGTACAGCAGTAGACGTGTGCACACCTGCAGCGCATATAGAAATGCTCAGTGTCCAATAGTGCCCATCTGCAAAATCAAATTTTACAGGTGGGCAGATGGAGCATCCGCCTAGAATTAGAGCCCTTTCTCCACCTAAGCGTTCACAGGTTAAAGGTGTGTACGATGCAGGTCTACTGCAACTAATGCGCTATGGAGAAGCTGCAAGAACCAATGATCCCTGCCTCCCGAGAGTCTAATCTCTTTCATAATCCCTTCGCCTTGAGTATGGGCTGTCCTAATAACTCTCTTCTAATAAATAGAACACAGCAGAAAGTAGCGGCTGTGACTTCTGAGACTGGGTTACAGAAAGACTGTTGCTTCCATGTTAGACCTCTCCCTCGCTCTCTTTTAAATCACGTTACATAGGGAAAGCTGCCTGCCAACAGCCGACACCATCTGAGTGAGCTTGGAATCAGGATCGATCACCACCCCCATCCCCAGTTGAGCCTTCAGATGACACTGCAGCCCCAGCCAATAGCTTGACTGCATCAGAGAGAAGGGACATGGATAAGCTAAGCCCATATTCTTGACTCGAAGAAATCACGAGCTAACAAATGTTTTATGGTTTTAAGCCGCCTCCAGTTTTGGAGTAATTAGTCATACATAACTAATACAGGCAGCCTCCTGAGACACAAAGGAGGGAGGAGAAGGGTGAATATCAGAGAGCAGACCTGGGGGACAAACACAGAGAATTACCAGCACAGGTTGTGACATGGGCCCCGAAACACAAGAATCCAACATCCCATCAATAACACCCACCTCCCCCAATACTCCTACCAAAAAAAAAATTGGCTAATATTTCAGTTTGCATTTTTTAAAATGATCTCCACCTCATGGCTCTTCTTTGATGGAAAAGGAAACGGAAGGGTTGTCTTCTGTCATTAACTTGGTATGATATGTTAAGTTTTGGATGAGGGCACACAAACAGAGGACAGGGCAGAAAAACTGAACTTTAGTAGATTTATCAGAAGAGGGAGAGAGACCTGAGCTGGCACGTCCAGCCCCTCACCATGCGATGCCTTGTGCTGCCTCCGGCTCCTACAGAGTCCCCGCCAGCAAGAAGGGCCCTCGCCAGATGCAGCCCCCAGCCTCAGCCTCTATAACTGCAAGAAATAAATTCCTTTTCTTTATAAATCATGCGGTTTCAGGTATTCTGTTATAAGCAACAGAAAACAGACCAAGACACACATGGTTCCAGCAACAACATCTGTGCTGACAGCAACACCTCCATTCGTGACCACAAACTCACCACCTCACGCCAGGAGGGACTGGTCCCCAGGCTCACCCTGCAGGATCGAGGTGACATTCAGAACCCTGCAAAGATGGATTAATTTTCGCAGGTCTACCAGCAATTTTCCCCTTTTCTGAGGTGAGGGCAGAGAGCTCAGGGGGGCTGTGGGTGTGGTTTACAAAGTCACTGTGGACTTTGGCTTGGACTCTGTGTGAGACAGGAACCTCAAGAAGCCTTTGAGCAGGGAAAGGACAAGATACGATCTAGGTTTTAAAAGAGTCCCTGAGGCTACCTGCGGGAGAAAGAGCGCAGCAGGGCGAGGGCAGGAACAAGGAGACCAGCCAGCAGGCGACTGCAACGGCCCAGACCAGAGGCGACAGTGCTCATGCCAGGGCATCCCTGGCTTCCTAAAACTGGAACGACTCTGAAGTCCATCGACAAGGGAATGGATAAACAATGTGCGCCCAATCCATTGTGATAACGGACTACGGCCCAGCAATAAAAAGGAAAGAACTCTCGATATCCCAGCAACAGGGATGACTCAAGATAATTATGCTGAGTAAATGAAGCTGCACAAAAGCCAAGTGCACAGGCAGTGTGCTTCCGTTTATATAAAAGATTAGAAAATTCAGACCATCTATAGTAACAGAAGGCAGAGCGGTGATTGCCTGGGACAGAGGGGAGGCAACAGGAGGGGCGGTATGAAGGGGCTCAAGGAATCTGTTGGGGGAGAGATATGTCCAGTATCTGATTGTGGCGATGATCTCACAGGTGCATACACGAGGAGAAACTCATCAAATTGTGCACTTTAAATATATGCGATTTATAAAAACACAACCCACAGAATGGGACAAAACATTTGCAAATCACATATCTGATAAGGGATTGGTACCAGAATGTATACGCAACTACTAAAACTCAACAATAAAAAAAAAAAACACAACCTGATTTTAAAAATGGGCACAGGACATTTCTCCAAAGACTATATAAAAACAGTCGATAAACACATGAGAAGATACTCAACATCACTCATCATTAGAGACATGCAAATCAAAACTACAATGGGATACTACCTTACACCTATTAGGATGGCTACTATCAAAAGAACAGAAAATCACATGCATTGATGAGGACGTGGAGAAACTGGGACCCTTGTATGTTGTTGGTGGGAATGTAAAATGGTACTGCCATTGTGGAAAACAGTGTGGCAGTTCCTCGAAAAATTAACAATAGAATTACCATATGATGCAGCAATTCCACTTCTGGGTATACACCCAAAAGAATTGAAAGCAAGTATCAAAGAGATATTTGCACGCCCATGTCGGTAGCAGCATTATTCACAATAGCTAGAACATGGAAGCAACCATCGATGGATGAATGGATAAACAAAACATGCTAGATACGTACAATGGAATATTTTTCAGCCTTGAAAATGAAGGCATGAGGCCAGGCGCGGTGGCTCATGCCTGTAATCCTAGCACTCTGGGAGGCCGAGGCAGGAGGCTCGCTCGAGGTCAGGAGTTCAAGACCAGCCTGAGCAAGAGCGAGACCCCATCTCTACTAAAAATAGAAAGAAATTAGCTGGACAACTAAAAATATATAGAAAAAAATTAGCTGGGCATGGTGGCGCATGCCTGTAGTCCCAGCTACTTGGGAGGCTGAGGCAGGAGGATTGCTTGAGCCCAGGAGTTTGAGGTTGCAATGAGCTAGGCTGACGCCATGGCACTCTAGGCCGGGCAACAGAGTGAGACTCTGTCTCAAAAAATAAAAAATAAAAAAAAATAAAAAACTCTTTTTAAGGTCAATTCCTGGAAGTCCCATACAACACTTCTACTTTTATCTGTTGGCCAAAAGGTAGTCACATGGCCACACATAGCTCCAGGGCACCTAGATAATATAGTAGTTTTGCTGGGCTTCCATGTGTCCATTTAAAAAACAAAGTTTATATGAATTACCAAGGAAGAAGAGGGCATGGATATCAGAGGTATCTCTTCCAAAACTTTATTCCTTTTGCAGAGACAGTGGGCATCCTACACCTTCAGCCCCTGAGGGTCTCTAATCTGTAAAGTTTCCTGACAGATGTTTGGAGAACTGACTCCACCAAAAACGATCCACAGTGGGTCGTGGATTGTCGCTCACCTGGGGCAGATGGTGTTCTGGGGAGCAGGCATGGCCAAGGAGCAGTTAATCTCCTCTTCAGGCCCAGCCTTTCCCCTTCTTATCAAAACTCTTGATAAAATCCTGGACTCAGCTGAGGCAAAGTCCCTGTCCTACCCAGCTGGAAGCCAACATCAATCAGCAATCCATTCTTCCCATATGGCAGCCACAGGGAGTATTGGCTGTGATCCCCAGGAGCTGTAGATGGGGTGGGTCCTGATGTCCTGCACCCACCCACCCACTCCTGGAGACGGAGGCCCAGTCTTGCACCCACGTCTAGACAAGCCGCGATCCCACCATTGTCCTCACTCAAATACACACCTCCACCGCCAGGGGGCGCCATCACACAGCACAGCAAATGGCTGCCGCTGAGCTGGGTGAGGCTTGTAGCCCTGATACTGGTCCATAGCCACTTGGGATGAGAAGGGGGTGTAAGAACTAGATTGAGGGGGCGTATCCCCCTCCCCGCTCTGTAGCAGCTTCCAGAGAAGGGCATGCCAAAAGGGAACAATAACAACAGCTTCCATGTATCATTCACAGCAAGATAGCTTAATATTGTCACAGCCTGGGTGACACAGTCAGAGCCAAGCAACAGGAAGAATTTGGTGGCAAACGGAGGATGGGGCTGAGGGTGCCCTGGTCCCGGTAGCACATCCTGAACTATCAGAACTATTCTCTCCGCCACACTTGTTAGGGTTCCGGTCAGCTCTCCACGAGAGGAGGAATTGGGGGCTGAGAGCAGAAAACTTTGGCTATTCTTTGGACAGTTGGAGAAAGGGGGAAGGGTGCTCCAGGCAAAAGGAACAGCATGACCAAGGCATGGCTGTAGCCTTCTCGTTGGCTACAGTGACCGACACTGGCTTCTCCTTTCCTAACCCACTAGGCAGGGACATGGCTGGGGGAAATGTCTTTCCAAAGGCACAGGCTTGTCCTGTCACTCAGTAGTTGAAGTCATCGGGATCGTGTTTAGAGGATCTCAAGTTTATAGGATCATGGGCTTATAGGTTTAAAGCCTCAAGCTCAGAGCAAGTCTTCTCAACCTTGCTTGTGCATTGGAACCATTGGGAACACTTTAAAAATATTGATTAATGGATAAGCAAACTGTGGTACATCCATAAATGGAACACTTCTCAGCAGTAAAAAAAAAAAAAAAAAAAAAAAAAAAAAAAAAAAAGATATAGAAAAAAAAAAAAAAAGGTTAAAAAAAAAAAAAAATAAATTTAAATGATAAAAAGAAAAAATGGAATTTAAAAAAAATTTAATCTTTTTTTTTTTTTTTTTAAAGCAAATCAGTGGTTGCCTGGGGTGAGGAATGAACTTCAGAAGGGCACAAAGGAATCCTGTTGGGTAATTGAAATGTTCTATATCTTGATTGTAGTGGTGGCTACATGGTCGCAATATGTCAAAATATGCATTTAACATGGCAGTATTTTAATGGATGTAAACTATGCCTCCATAAAGTTGATTTCTAAAAGTATACAGATACTTAACATCTCTGTGCCTCAGTTTTCTCCTTTGCCATAGGAGAAGAACAGCACCTGCCTCGTGGGGTTGTTGAAGGAATAAAGGAGAATAAAAAGTGTGAAGTTACATAAATGAATATATGTAAAGCTACTCTATGCAAAGAGCAGGGCCGGGGTTAGGGTCAAGTTCTCTACGAATGTTAGCAACTGTCATGACTATTTCCTCCAAGTGGGGCTTGTGTTCTTTTGGTGACACACCAAAAAATTCCACAGGGTACGTAGACAGACATGTTTTATTTTCATCATCTTTTTACTTTTACCTGCATTTCAATGTAATTAGCATGTTGGTATATATTGTAATTTCAGGGATGTTATTGTTTAAAAACTGACTTGAGCTTATTTTAGCTGAGGATATTTAAATAAGTGAGGATGTTTAAAGAAACTAGGATATTTTCTTTAAATATCAATGAGGAATAGGATTTTTTTTTTTATAAAATGAGGATATTTAAAGAAAAAAAAATTTTTTTTTTTTTTTGAGACAGAGTCTTGCTCTGTTGTCTGTTGCCTGGGCTAGAGTGCCGTGGCATCAGCCTAGCTCACAGCAACCTCAAACTCCTGGGCTCAAGCGATCCTTCTGCCTCAGCCTCCCAAGTAGCTGGACTACAGACACATGCCACCATGCCCGGCTAATTTTTTCTATGTATTTTTAGTTGTCCAGCTAATTTCTTTCTATTTTTTTAGTAGAGATGGGGTCTCGCTCTTGCTCAGGCTGGTCTCGAACTCCTGAGCTCAAACTTGCCATTGTGGAAGCCAGAATGATAAAAATGATGATAATGTTAATTATAAATCAAACATTTAGCCACAGTCACCTTGTTAGCACACTGCTCTAGACACTTCACAAACATTAGAGCAGGGCTACTGACATTTGGCGCCAGATGATTCTTTGATGCAGGGGCTGTCCTTTGCACTATACCCCAACCCATTTGTAATAGCCAAAGAGATTCCCAGACATTGCCAATGTCCCCTTGGGGGTAAAATCGTCCCCAGTTGAGAATCATTGCCTTAGATTAGAACCCTCACGAAGTCATATGAAGGAAATAACATTATTCCCATTTTATAAATAAGGAGGAAACTGAGGCTCAAGGAGCTTAAGTAACTCCCAAGGTCACCAGAGCTAATAAGTTTCCAGATTTCACCCTGGCAAGTCCAATTCTGGAGCCTGCATTCTGGTGTCAAATGTTTTGTTTGTTTCACCACACTTCGTCCAACTGGTGTAAATTTATGCGTGCTTGCACTCGTGTGTGGTGGGGACTATTAAGAACCTAGTTTATACTCACATCTCTTTAATTCAAGTTTTAGCTAATTTTAGAATGTGCTTTACAATCCTATGGTTGAAATCTCAAAGATACGTAAAAAGGCCTTGACTGAAGTCTTTATTCTGTTCCACCTACCCAGTTTCCCATGTAACTGCCCTACGACACACACACACACACACACACACACACACACACACACACACACACACACACAGAGAGAAAACCACTGTTTCTGTGTACGCTTCCAAAGTTTCTTTATGCAAATGCAAATATATAGTCTTTTCTCCCTTTTTACACCAATGATAACATACCATCTAGACTATTCAGCAGCTTGCATTTGTTTCTTAACCATTTACACCTTGGTGACTTTTCCCCTCTCAGGTCACAGAGTTCATAAATTTTTGCACGTTCTTTTGTACAGATGTATTATTGCATCGTGTGAATGGACTGTAATTTCCTTAATCAGCTCACTATTGCTGAACAGTTGGGTATTTCTAATATTTTGCTATTGTAAATAAAGTGTGGTAAATAACCTATACCTCAGTCATTTTGTACTGTGAAAACGTATCTATAGGACACAGTCTTTGACATTTAATTACAGGATCAAAGGATATGGGAATTTGCAATTTTGAAAGACTATGCCAGATTGCCCTCAACAGGGGTTGTACCAGCAAAGTGTGAGAGTTCCTGTTGCCCTCAGTGTCACCAACACCAGTCATCAAACTTTTGGATCTTTGCCAATCTGATAGGTGAAAAGTATTACCTCAGTTTTTTTTGGGGGGGGAGGGGGGACAAAGTCTCACTCTGTTGCCTGGGCTAGAGTGCCATGGCGTCAGCCTAGCTCACAGCAACCTCCAACTCCTGGGCTCAAGCAATCCTTCTGCCTCAGCCTCCCAAGTAGCTGGGACTACAGGCATGTGCCACCATGCCCGGCTGATTTTTTTATATATATATCTTTTTAGTTGTCCAGCTAATTTCTTTCTATTTTTAGTAGAGACGGGGTCTTGCTCTTGCTCAGGCTGGTCTCAAACTCCTGAGCTCAAACAATCCGTCCGCCTCGGCCTCCCAGAGTGCTAGGATTACAGGCATGAGCCACCAAGCCCGGCCCCTCAGTTTGTTTTGATTTACATTTCTCTTACTCTGAGTAGAGCTGAGCATTTTCCCTTTATCGATGGACATTTGCATTTTCTTTTCTATGAACTTCTTACATCCTTCATGTATTTTTCTGTTAGGTAGCTGATATTTTTCTTATTGATTTCCAGGAACTCTTTATATATTAGTGAAATGAGCTCTTTGTGATATCAGTTACAAATAATTTTCCCTAGTATGTCATTATTCTCTTGACTTTGTGAGTGGTGGTTTGTTTTTTTTTAACCTTGCAGGAATTTCTTTTCACTTTTATGTCAAAATTTTCAGTCTTTTATGGCTAGGGTGTGTGTTCCTACCACATCCTTACAGAGAGAGGCAGAAGAGTGGAATGGGTAAGGGAATGGGATGTGGAACCTAACTCCAAGGGTTCAACTCCAAGCTCCAACCAATATTGACACAGGAAACTGAACCCCAAAACTGGGGTTCACCCTGAAGGCCAAGAGGGTTCTTGGCTTCATGCAGGAAAGAATCCGAGTGCAAGCCTCAAGTTGGAAAGGGAAGCAAAATTTTATTAACAAACAGTGGCAAGCAGGCTACTCCACAGGCAGAGCAGCCCTCATACATTGCTGGTGGACTTTATTTATGGCTGCCTCTTGATTATATGCTGAATAGGGGGTGGATTATTCATGGGTTTTCTGGGGAAGGGGCGGAGAGTTCCAGGACTTGGGGTCCCTCCTCCTTTTATACCATATAGGGTAACTTCCAGGAGTTGGCATGGTGATTGTAAACTGTCACAGCACTAGTGGTAGTTTCTTTTAGCATGCTAACACATTATAAGCAGAGTATAATGAGCAACAAGGGCAAGTGGAGGTTGCTTTAGTTACCGTCTTGATTTTACCGGCTTCTCCACTGTATCCTCTTTTGTCAGAGACCTTGGTTTGGGTCTTATCAAACAAGGACTGCTGGTTCCCTATGTCAATATGAAATTTTAATAAGAGGAAATGAGAGACGCTAAGGCAGGGGATGGGGGGAACACTCATCAGTATAGTTTAGTGGCTGAGCATTTTGACTGCCTGGGTGTGGATCACAGTTCTGCTGTTTGCCACCTATGACATCCTGGACAAATGTCTTAAATTCTCTGAGCCTCGGTTTCCTCATCTGTCAACGGGGTATCACAGTCATATCAGTAATGGTTGAGGCCAGAAACAGATGGTCTACTCTACGGGAGTAGTGAGGAGAGTTGAAGACAGGGACGGTTTGCAGAGGTGTAGGCAGGGCCTAGGGAGAACAACATGGAATTATGCAGCACCCAGGGGCTAGCAACTGCAGGGAGCTGTTACTTCCCCCAGACTAGAAGGTATAAGAGAAAGAGCAGAACCCAGAAGCAGAAGAGAGTAGCGTATGGAGAGGGCTGCCCAGCAGGAGCTAGGACACAGCCAAGCCCTGGTGACTGTGGGGGAGGGAACTTCAGGTCTAATCACTAAGCTCACTCCCCTGCTGCCTTCTCGTCTTCTAGCA